>JASDQU010295378.1:1419-14178 GCA_032191745.1 Picea mariana | reverse complement strand
AACAACGGCAGTATCGTACTCGCGTGACACGGGGTCGATTCCTGTCGGCTGCCTTATAACCCCTAGGGAGAAACGCACCGCCCGCAAGCACGCCCTCCGGGTAAATCCGGGTGAGAATCGACCTTGAAATCTCATTTTACATAGTTCCTTCCATTTTCACAGCACTTGCCAATCGGTTTACACCCCTACGGGCCGATTGGCATAATAATATTAATTAAATATTTATTAGTTAATTAATTGTTATAATTTTAATTAATTAATTAATTAAATTAATTACCTATCACATTGAATGAACAGGGTAATAAATTTAATAGGGTTAATAAATTATATTGTTTAAATTAAAGATTACGTATACGGAGGGGATAAGGGCCATTAATAAACGGATAAGGAACATGAATAATTGGATAAGGGGCATTAACTATGTGGATAAGGTAATGAATGCAGAGATAAGGAAATAAATGAGGTGAAAGGGCGGTGAAGGAGGGATGATCATTCTACGGGGGTTTTTGGGGAGGGTTCTCTTGGATTTGCAAAGGAGTTGAGTTATGTAGTCGGAAAGGATTAGTACAGGGGGCACCGGTTTGCTGGAGGTTTTGGGCATGGGGGCCAGGATATCCATATGGTATCCTCGAGCTAGGAAGTTGTCCTAGTTGGCAGGGTGGAAACACGGTTTGGGCAGAGTTGGTCCGTGGCTTCAAGCTGGGCAAGGCAGCAGCAGGAAGGTCAACAAGACAAGTAGAAAGTGGAGGGTTAGCATCAGACCAAGGTATTTTAAATTACGTATTTGTTTTATTATGTTATGAATTTTATTATTCGTTGATAAATTTATATGCGTATGTGCTAAATTTATAAGAAATTACTGAGTTTCTGAAATAAGTAGAAGTTACTATTTTGTTTGTGGAATTAATTGATGTTAGATTAATATGGTTCCTACACATGGTATCAGAGCGGCTTAGTTTGAAATCTGGGCCTATGGGCCAAGTTCCAACTCCAACTCCAGCTTCACCTAACCTGCAAGCCAAGCACACAAGTTTTTTACATAGATATAAATATAAACGAAATATACATACTAAATTTTTTTAACACATATATAGACACAAAAAAAAATGTAGAATTTTGAAAGTCAAAATCAAACATGGGCCATGCTTCATTGAAACCTGAAAGTAACATCATTAACATGAGATCTAAGCGTAAGAAAAAGAACTCATGTTTTTGAGAGTTTTTTTTTTTTAATTTTGTAAACTAGCTAGGGTTTTCTGTTTCCATTCATATAGAAGGCTTGATATGGTTAACAATACAAAAAAAAAAATCGATCAATTTCAAATTGTATTTGAGAGAGACGAATATTAACTTCATGAAAGAACATAAGAGTATATTGGTAGACAAGTAAACCGGAATGGTAAGTCAGCCCATACAGAAGAACACTTTGTTACCTGGACAACAAGTATTAGCACAAAATATAAGACAAACACCTTGCTTGTAGAAGCCATGGGAGCTGCTCTCACCCAATGGAATATATCTGTAGGCAGAGCATGCCGTCCCTACCCTGATCCCCCGAGCCTGCCATCACCATCGCCAACTGATTCCAGTCTGTACAACTGAAAACTGCTTTGACGGATGATTATTAGTTCCCTGAAGTCCAATGAGATAAAACAATACAAGGAAAACACTCACACTACGTATTCCCAATGATGCATACTTAGCATATGATGAACCTTTTGTTTTATCGTATTTGAATTTATAGGACTTGGAAATGCCGAAAGCTAGTAATTTGTGAGCATTTTTGGAATTTTACTAAAAAATCTGGTGTAGTTTCGTCCGGGTTATGGCACCTAGATGATTTTGTGACAGGGTTTTCACCACCTGGTTTAACTTTCTAGATGTATGTATTGGTGTTCAAATAAAAGAAAATTTAAAGAGTTTACTTTCGGCTTTAGATACTAAGACCAAGAGGCCATTTTCTACGGATTAACTATAACACCATTGTTTTGGCTTAAATTCCATGAGTCTCAGTTCTGCCATTTCTTCCCAATTAATTTAATTAATGGTGGATTAGTAATTGGAAGAAGGTCAAAAATGCTTTGTCCAAGGACTCGAAAGTCACAGGGAACCCGATTTTTCGTCTACATATCATTTGGTTGATGGGCCAATGAGTGTGCGTTGAAATAATCGTAGTCTGATGGAATCATCCATAATGTTGTTGCAAGAGCACCATAGGTGGAAATTCATGACATGGTTGGCAGGGTCATCACCTGCCTTTCCTTCAAATTTGGGGATGTCTGAAGGTAGTTTGGTAGGCATTGCGGGCCATGTGGGGTCATGAAATATCAAATCTTTGGTGAGTTTGCTTAGATCTGGTATGTTAAGAGAGGCCAAATATGGCATCTGCAGTGGGGGGGGGAGGATTAGCTCCAGCCATGGTGTGAGTGTGTTGTGAACCTGACCCTTGAGGGGGACTAAGACCGTGGGAGGTGGACCCAAGTAATGTGGAACCAAGCAAAGTTGATCATAAGACAGTGGCACTCACAGGAGTGTGTGAAGGTGGTGCCGATGAGTTGGCAAGACTAGGAACTCCCTCTAAAATAGGAGGGAGGTTTAGTAAACATTTGGAATGACAGGGGTTCTGTGGGTCCCCTATGATGTTCAACTAGCTGAGTGGATGTGTGCAAAATGTGATGAGAGAAAATAAACAAGAGCCTTTGTTGCAAATTTTGAACTTTACACAATATATATATCTAAATCAAAATGTAAGAAGTGCATCATACATAAAGTGTTTTGAAAAAGAAGCATATATGTGGATAAGTGGGTTTTGTCCGCATGGGGAATCAAAGTAAACAAATGCTCGTGTCCTAAAAGACGTAACGTCCTTCCTCTCAAATAGCACTGGACCTTCCAATAGTACTCAACAGTAGGGACTGAAGTCACCGGAAGATAAACTAGTGAAGGATGAAATAATCAGTTATAATGAGGGGTAAAGGGGGCATATCCCGAAAGAGCTGGCGATATTTCCCAATAGCCACACAAAATCTGATCAAGGTGCAATTGCAGCCCACAATTTCCACCTGGGTAGATGTCCTAAAATTTGGTCACTAGGTACCTCGGTCAAAGTGCGACATTAAGATTTTCGGCCTAAGAAATGGGTCACGGGCTGGATCCCGTCCAAGAGGTGGGTGCCTCAAGGGGGGACGTACAGAACAACTGGACCTCAGCCTTCAACCCTTCACGGGTATATCCCTGCCTTATGGTGTTAGGAACACTTGACTTGGATGATTTTCAATTCCCTATTTGACAACTTTTATTGTTTTGACAATGTGAGAACCGGATTATGGGGAGTTATTTGGATACCTATCCTCGAAATCCTACCTAGACTAAAAAATTTCTTTTGGCGCCTCCTGTCGAGGAAACCTTAGTGAGTTTTTAAAAAACAAATAGATGTAGTTGTTTTGAGAGGTTGGGCGTGTGAACCAACCTCGTTGAATTTAAATGGGAGTGGATAGTTTCGTCAAGAAAAGGGTGGGGTGTTTCAGAATCCCTTTGGAGGAAACTTACTTTGACCTCCACGTTTTCGAGAAGAAAACTATGTGAGTGATAAGTGAATTTTGTGTGTGAATGAGTGAAAGTATGCCAACATTTTAATGAATTAGGTGTCACCTTGCTGCATGTGGAATTCGCTTGGTACTTACAAGTGTTGATTACCTAATTAACTAAATGCCTTTGGTACAACCTTGCGTAATTCAAAAGTTCCTATGAAGCTAGCATGTGGACATGTGGGTCCTTTACTATTCCTTTAACTCCCTATTGTGATTTAATCTAAGAAAAGTTTTGAAACTATCCTAGATTGTGATCATGTGGGCATATATGGGCCCATTACAAAACTTTTAAACTTCCCTTGTGTTTTAATCTAAGAAAGTAAATTTCAACACTATCCTATCTTTGTAGAATGTGAGCATGTATGGTCCCGTTACAATCTTAAGATGTGTTTGAAAAAATAAACTAAGAGGAGTCCCAAGAGGGGTTGTTGTCCTCTCCTAAAGGTTTTAATCTTTTTAAAGGAGATGAAAATGTCCTACAATCTTTTTCTGATTCTCAAGGTCCCTTGGAAGCGTGAGAGAAGAGCATACTAAGCGATTGCTATCCAACTTCTAGTCCCAATGCAAGTTAGATGTGTTTGCAAATGATTCCAATTTATACTTTTAGTTAAAGCAAGCCATCCATGTGGCAAAATGAAAGCAAAAAGAGGAAAAAATGATTTTAAACCCCCTAAGTGCCTATGTGTTTTGACTAATCCCTTTATATGAAGAGGGAACTAAGTGTGGTGCAACTTAAAAACATGCATGAAATCACTTTTAAGAAGGCTAGGGGCCTTCCCCAAATCACAAAAAACGTTACAATGTATAGTTTTATGCACATGTGCATGGGTCTCAATGTAGACAGAGGCGCACTGAGCGCCTGTGCGTAGACCAAAACGAGATCTCGAGTGCAGGTGCGCAGAACAATACTGTGACTTTGGCGCATGTGAGCATGATGCACGTCTGTGGACCAAAAAACCCATGCACAACAGACACATGGCCGTGAAGAAAATTCTGGATGGAATTCTCTCAATTCAACTTGGAATTGGATGTTTTGCAAGTCGGCTTGGGCTGGTTAATGCACTTGCAAGTTAAATAAACCAAAAGAAGAGCTAGAAAAACCCAAATGGGGTAGGAAATGATACCTTTCCCCAGTAGAGTCGTCAATCTGTTGCGCCTCTTTCGTCACCTTAGTGAGAAAAACAGAGGTGCTTGCAAGCTTAGTTGGGTTTGCTAAGCAGGATAGCTGTAAGGAAAAGGGTTAGAGAAAGAAATATAAAATAACAACTAAGAAATAAACTAAGAAATAAAATAACAACTAAACTAATGAGCATACGGACATAAGGACAAAAGAAACAATAAGACCCATGTCACCAATGGTAAGGTTTATATCAGTGAAAGAAAACACCAAGAAGAAAGAGGACTATGAGTCCCTTCTTCCTCCAAGGGAGGGCTCTTGGATCCCCACAAATAAGCTCTTCTTACAACTTTGAATGAAAATGGTGAAAGAATTCTTTGCTAATCCACTCAAGGGGTGAGATGGATTGCCCAATGCAATGGTGCTAGTATACTCTTGGTGAGAATAGAGGATTCCTCAAGAGAATAGTTGCAGCATAACTTTGCTATTGAATTCCTTGAAAAATGAAGTGCACCCATGTCCTTTTTATAGCACTTCTTTGAGGTATTGTGCAACCATCTTGTAGTGTGTAAAGAGGCTAACTAGGGAATTTCTAGGTCTTTGACCAGCCACCCAGTCGGATCCAGTCCAGATTTGAGTGTCAAATAAACTTGGAAGTTGAACCATAAGTGGGTGGGAGGCCGACCACTCTCATAAATGCATCGTTCTCAGATGTGCAAATCTTTTAGCGACCACAGTCGCGCATCAGGCGCATATGCGCTTTTCCTGCATTTCCGTTTTACGCATGTGTGTGCGCGCCCTGTGTAGTCATAGCGCACTTTAATTTTGTCACTGGTTGTATAGTTTTTTACCCTTTGGAAATTATTTTGTGGTAATTTTGGTCGATGGGTGACCTCATAACTGTTTGGCGATGTTGAATTCTTGTAACCATTTGCAGACGAAATTTCAGTGATAACACTATGCTTAAACTATTTTTTTCATTAGTGTTGTGTATTTTTAGTGTATCATACTCTAGTGTGTTTTTTTCGTTCCTAGATGTTGGTGTCTTCACTACCCTATATCGGCTTTGTTGATGGTTCTAGTTGTAGTACTCAAAACCTAGCATCTGCTGCATGGAAAATCTATGCACCTACGGATGAGTTGATCAGTCTACATGGTGTTTTCCTTAGTCGTGCAACTAATAATATCGCGGAATGCAGTGCAATTATCAAGTTGTTAACTGACGCCATTTCATTTGGCATCCGTCATCTTATTGTATGACTTGATTCACAGTTAGTAGTGCTGCAATTGAGTAACATTTATTCCATTTGAAGTCCTACTTTGTTACAGGTATACTTGATTCACCTTTCGTTTATATTGAGTATCAACATATTCATAGATCTCTAAACACATTTACATATGCATTGGATAATTATTTGTTAGACAAACATTTGCGACATTTATAAACCAAAAAACACATTTTAAAAATACAAGTAAGTCGGTAGGAAATTTATATTAAAAATGATAAAAGTTACAAAAAGTGTTTGTCCAAGGACCAAAATATCAAAAAGTGAAGCTCATAGCTTCATGTACAAAAGCATCAAGGATGTTGCTCGTTGTAACAAACAATTTCCCGTGCCACTCTACGGAGTAGTCGACCAATAGATGCAGATACGCCAACTGTATGGCGTTGTTAGTTTCGAGGAAGTTCATCCATCGTGGCATCAAGGATGTTCATAGTTAACTCCTCTAGGTTCTGCTCAATCACCTCTAGATCCACAACAACCACTCCTTCCACAACACCTCTCTCTCCTCACCTCTGAATGGGATATGATCTCAGAGGATGATAGGGTGCCACATCTGCATTATTGAGAGCACTTGATTAGTATTGGATAAATGAAAAAAACATTTTATATAATTAAAATATTAAAAACATCATATAATGAAAATTTCCTTCTTACCTATGTCTCCCCACTGAGATCCCTTAGGAAAAGCTAAGTCAGGGTCCCCATGGAAGTCCGTCCTGGTGTAAGCATAGTCCTCCACCATGATTAGTTGATTTCATAGCCACTAGAAGAAAACCTCATCATATTTGATGATAGGCATGCCACAGTGACGAGCCATCAACTCCACCCATCTTTTCATCCATGGATTTTGTTGAGTGGGTATGCCCCACTCCACTTGTACACATAAGACGGGGACCCTCTCTAGGAATGAGGACACCAAAACGGACTTGCAACCAAACTGTTTCAACCGACCATTTCGACACTTTGTCAGTTGCTTTTTCATGTTCTTTAAGACACCCTCGCACCAGTTGAATACCCTAGGCTCCATACACTCTATGGTGTATTGAAAGAGGCTTTACAAATACATGTGGGGAGATGCACTCCCAGCCATCCGGGTAATGGTATAAAGGATGGTTTGCAATGGTAAATGTTGAACATCTCTAATGGAAACCTTGCCACTATGTTTTTCTGTACCTAAAACGCAATGGTGTGCAACATTGTAATCCATGGGTTCTCCCCCACCCCTTCTTCCCAAGAGTGATACCCGAGAGCCTCGACGAGATAACCCCATCAAAAAGTAAATGTCATTTATATCGAATATGATTGTATGCAAACCCACATGAAAGGCTTGCTCGTTTACATCCCACATATGATCCAAATACTCCAACAATCTTAGTTGGGATCTCATGCCCTAAATTTTGAAGAACTTGAGTAATCCACACTCTCGAAGTGCCATAAATGTGCCTGGGTCATTCTCGGCAAAACATGATTCTTCCTATTGCTCATGTTCCCTCCACTCGAGCATTTTGATTATGCAAAACCTGCCAAGTAACATCAAAAGAAGATTAGATTTATTAAAAATCAATTCTTGGAAGTTTTCCTAACTCTTTTTATCTTTTCAAAAATTGAGTTGTGGTCGTCGTAGGGCTTTTCGTTTATGTAGAGCAACGTCATCGCACCCTGTCTTTGAGCCCCCTGTGGTGATTTCAGATCGTCACTGTTCACGATACTATGGGCCTGCGACGATTTGAACGTGCAAGTACCCCCAAAAATTGACCCAAACAAATAAAAATAAAATTTTAAACCATGAAAAGATAAAGAGGCAGGAGGCTACCATTTTTATGGAAGCGGTTTGCGAAATGATCCACCAGGCGCTCCAGAATAAACAGTTGAAATTTGGGAGAAAAAGAGGGTTTTGGGCACTATTTGGGTGAAATTTCCAAATGAAATGGTAAATGGGTTGTTTTGACCTATTTACCATATTTTATTATAAAATTACATTTTTTTTCATATTTTACCCATGCCCTAAAGTCTAACCAACTTTGCAAAGTGTTTTCTATTACAGATTGAAAGATCTAAGGATGAGACGTTTGATAGGGGTCCACCATTTTTGGTTGTTTTTGTGGATTTTTCTTCTGTACAGATGATTTTAGGGTTTTTTAAGAAAAACTCCGAGCACAGTCTTAATTCTTTCTCACGCTCGTGAAACCATGAGAATGAAATCGAGTAAAATTTTATCACTTTTTCGAACTCACGTTGGTAATACGAAAAGAGAACCCTATGGAGTATCCTTTAAGATCTTTTCAAGCTGTATAGAAATGAAAATATAGCCGAGCGACCTTGTTCTTTTCACGCTCGTAAAAGTATTTGAAGAAAACATCTAATGAGAGGTAGATTATCTCTTTTTCAGTCTCGTCAGACTAACTTACGAAAAAGGACATTATGGAGTTCTCTTTAAGTGTTTTGAAGACTCTCTAAACATGAAAAACCCCGGACTTTTCTTTCTTTGGACTCATAAATCAAACATGGAAAGACCCATATCGGATCGAACCAGTCCTTCTTAGGGTTCGTTAAACATACTCTAAGGGACTCATCCGAAGGATGAGTGACACCGACCATGCTCCACAGAGCACATCCACTCCCACCAGGACCTTCCTTTATCCTAGGCCCGAAGAACTTCAAGGTTCTTTCGATCCCTTATCGGGACCCCTTAATACCAAAAGAACACTCTCCGTGATCTCCCTTTGACTTATCGGGAAATTGGGTTTCGCGATATCGCGAAACTCGTGAGCACGTTCCTCGTGCTACCCAAATCCCCGAAACCCGATGGGTCTCAATACCGACGCTTCCTTGTTCCTATCGGGGATTTCCCTATTGGGAAATCGGCATAGGTGATATCGTGTCTCACTGCCTTCCCAAATCTCCGAACCCCGATTCACGATGGCGCTCCCGCTATGGCGCTAGCCCCTCCAATTGTTCCTCCCCGTTTGACCTATCAACCCTCGTGACCATGTCCTTCCCCCCTTATCGGGATTTCGGAGTTCGCGAGTTTGAAATGCAAAGAACTCACACTCCAGGAATCCCCGATCTCTGATGCCACCTGTCCTCTGTCCACGACAAAGGCCTGGGGCCCACGCTCCCGTAGTGACCGGGAAATCCCGTTTCGGGAAATCGCGACTCCTAGTGCGTTGTGTCACGAACCTTTCTAAATCCCGAACTCCGATATGCGACACCACCTGTCGTCGTCTCAGGGTGAGACTCAACCCTCCGACACCTGTCCTCCACTAGGCGTCTTTAACCCTGTCGGGAAATCGTGGATCGCGATTTCAACATACGCAATGCGCTTGACTCCAAAAATCCCGAATTTCTGAACTCCGATTCTTCCCAATCCTTTGACACACATCCCGTAGATCAACAACTCTGATCACGTCGAGAAATCGCTAATCGTGATTTCAATATGCTCGAGTCTCCTGTCTCCAGAAACCCCGAATCTCCGATTCCTGTTTCTTCGGGATCGTTCGCCACATGTCCCTACTGTGTGGACGGCTCTGATCAAATCGAAAAATCGCGGATCACGATTCCTATATGCAAGAGTTTCTTGCCTTTGGAAACCCCAATGCTCCAAACGCTGACTTCCCCAGATCTCCTGCCAAGTGTCCTCGCTGTGATCGACGGCTCCCGTTGCGTCGGGAAATCTCTAGTCGCGACTTCAATAGGCTCAAAAATCTTGTCTTTGCAAACCTCGATAAGCCGGATCCCGATGGCCCTCGTTTCCTTTCTGCGCCTAAGGGATAAATCTCGCGCAACGTCCCCACGATCTGGCAGGTGTCGGGACTTTGCTAATCTCTCCTGCAAATCCTGACCGTCGATTTCTCCTCTTTGGCTCCTCTCGTTCTAAAGCTCCTTCTTGCTCGAATCTCTCCTGATTTATTCTCCACGGTATCTCGAATGAACTATCCCCCCTGAGCTTGTCACCTCTGATTCTTTCAGAGAATTTGCGCACACTACTCGTGCCCGACCTTCAACAACTTCCTAAGTGTTGAGTCTTTCAGACTCTGTGCACTTCCGCAACAGTAGTCTCTACCTTCCTTTGCTCAGATTAACCCCTGAGACTTTTTAGTCTGCCTGTGCGCTCTCCCAGCATGACCTCCACAGACCCTTGAGACTTCTGAGTGAATGAGAATAAGTATTAAACTACTGAACCCTCATCAACGCACTCTATGCGGATGAATTTGACTGCACTCTTTGCAGGAATCTCCTGGTTCAGTTAAAGAAACAATTGAAACTTATTCTTTTCTCTCTTAGACTTCAGTTAAAACCTCTGAAATCACATGCACATCATGTCAAAGCAATTGCATGACCAGAAAGAAAACATTCATGAGCACATAAACAACATACACAGAGAAACAACAACCAGCCATGAAATTGAATCAAAGACTCTCTTCTATTAATTCAAAAACATTTGTACATGGGTGTTCTTCACAAATTCTCTGCTTTCTCTTCTCTCTTGAATGCTTGATTATGAATAATGTTACAATGTACAAGTGAGGGTGTCTATATCCGTTTTCCCTCTCGAACTTTAAGACTGTCTAATCTAGACTTAAAATCCTATCTACCTGCATTAACTAAAGTAAATGCCTCCTATATATTTCAGAAAAGAGCGTAGGGCTCGAGGTCTGATACAATACAACAAAAGGCGCTCCTTCATAAACGTTTCCTTGAAGGATATGGCGCTTCATCATTCAAAAAGTTTATCAAGCTTATATGTCATGTGTTTAAAAACACATGCGCTGGCTCCACGCTTGCTTTGGTAGTAGCGATGCTCCTACATCAATGAGCTTACATTACAAGCATATGTTATCCTCCTCAGGCTTGTGTAAAAATAAAGAGGTACTCGCCAGAAATGGTGGGGGAAAATTGGGAAATAAATGTGTCTCTGTATTGGTGTTAGTGGAAGTAAGTCACTCTTAAACATGACACCCCCTTCATCACTATATCCAGGTTGGGAAATCCATTTGTCTCTCGTTTGACCATCCACAAGTTCATATGTTGGGTCCTCCTTGATTTAATGCTGCCAAGAAAATTGTAGTGTCATTCATATGTTCAAGAGAAGTCCAACCTAAACAATTCTTTTGTCAAGTCGACCATCTGCAGTTATAAATTTTCTACCATGTCGGCCTTCCCTGAGTCAGTCCTGAATCACTTCATACTCTTATCTACTTCAAATATGTTATATATTTTGTGTCATTGATGGGGGATACATTAAGGCCCTCCTATGACGAGTCTTTTCCTGTCGAATTAAACTCATTATCTGGGAACAAGACTTATAAATCATTTAGTACCTTGGAGCCTGCATTCCTCAATGGCAGACTTCTTCTCTTTCAAAAGTGGGTTCACATCATTGACCCCTGATTGAAATATTCCATTGAGTTTTCGAATTCAACTCATTCATTCATATTCGTTGGATTGTACTAGAGTACCTTGGGAGTCATTGACATCAATGGTGATTTCCCTCTCCCTTGTTAACAGTTTTCATTTATGACTAGTAATCAAGTGGTTTCTACCATGTTCGACTTCAACACCTGTAATCACATGGCTAGATTTTTACTTAGATACGATGGAAATGAAGACCTTGGATCTCATCATATTGGTCTAGGCTATGACATAGTATTCATAAGTTTGTACTGACACATAGATCCATTGTGTATGTCTCGTGGCTATGTCTAAATTTGAATTCTTTAAATGCATAGATCCACATTGTATTTTTGGTGGCTATGTTGAATCATGATGACATGGATCCACAGTGTATCTTTAGTGGCCATGACTCACTTGACACTTATGACTAGAGTCACTTGTAGTCTTAGTATGGGAATGCCTACCTCAGAAGATGGTATATTATTCTGCAGATGCTTGATTGTTTGTAGGTTCCCGATTGATGCGCTCCTTTCTTTTGACACACACATTCTACAAAGTATTTTAGTTGTCACAGGTTCCAACTTCATACTTTGGGGGAATTATGTTACACATTATTTTGGTCACCCCAGTGATCAACTGACAACATGTGCATAAATCACTTCCATGTTCCCTGAAAACATTAAAAGAGACTTTCTCCATGAGAAAAGTGGTTTTCCTTTTCTTCCTTAAAAATTATGACAAGAGAGTTCGTCACATCCTGCTCTATGCATGGGGTGTGACGATGCTTGATCGTCACACTCTGCACCAAAGCTGGTCTGCAACATCATCGTAGGCTGCCTGTGCATAGGGTGCGACGATGATTAAGCAAGGGAAAAGGAAGAATTCACAAATGTTGTAGAAGGGAATCTTCTAGAAGATGAGGTGGCCTTCGATCGGTTTGGATCTTACTCGCTTCTCTGATTTAGTGGGCTCATCCTAATCTCCTCATCTATCTCTCTTTCACCCTATATAAAGAGAGATATCTTATGGAAAAGGCTAAGGCTTGCTTATGTATGAAGAATTATGCTATAGATTATATTGGAGATAGCTTTGCTTTAGCTCTCTAATTCAGGTTGTGGATCTTCTTGATCAAAGGCATTGGAGAAAAGGTGTGTGTGTTGGAGTAAAGAGCCATTGGAAGGGACCTTGCAACATCAAGGCATGGGTTGTATTCTCCACTTTCATTTAATATAATGCAACAATATATTTCTTCCCTATAAAAGTGTCGTTACTTTTATTGTATAACTCCTTGATCTTATACATAGAATTCATTGGAATATATATATATATATATATATATATATATATATATATATATATATATATATATTTT
>JASDQU010295374.1:1983-14105 GCA_032191745.1 Picea mariana | reverse complement strand
AAACGGAGAAATTTCCATGCTTACAATTGTGAAGACTTAGCGAAGACAAACGTGCAAAAAGGCGCAAAGAATAAATTCGTCGTTCATTTGAATTTTGCGACGAAAAATCAATGTTTGTGAAACATTGGTGTAGGCAGCTTATGAGACAATGAAAAATGTGAATTGGCTGCCAACAGGTTGCAAGTAGTGTAATCAATCCCCCACTTGGTGAAGGGACCAACTGCGATGACAGGAAACATAGGAGCGGGATGTGCCCTCATCTTCCGAGAGAAGATTTGGCACGACTGACATTTCTTGACCAATTCAATACAATCTTTGATAAGTGTCGGCCAAAAGTAACCTTCTTGTAGAATATTTTGGGTTGTTTCCAACCCAGACAAATGACTTCCACAAGCTCCAGTATGGAAATCGTTGAGCATAATGACTGCCTCCTCATGTGTGAGACATCGACATAGGATGCAGTCTACACCTCTCCGANCATCGAGTATGAGATAATTTTTAGCCTGATGGAGTATACGCTGACGCTCGTCATGAGAAGAAGAAATGGGGCACTTCAAAGTCTGGAGATAAATAAGTATATCTCCATACCAAGGATCTGAAGATGTGATCAAAAACATATCTCCTTGGATAGGCGATTCTTCAGGCACAATGTCACCTGACTCAACCGGAAGTTCCGAAATAAGTTCTACAAAGACCAGAGACTTTTTGGACTTCATTGAAACAAGTTCTAAGTCAAACTCTTGGAGGATGACTATCCATCTATTGATTTTTCTACCTATAACGCATCAAGTCAACATATATTGGAATGGATTCACGACATCGATGACGGTGGTCTTGCGAAACAGAACATAATGCCAGAACTGTTGGACAGCATGAACTACTGCCAATGTAAGTTTTTCGATATGAGAATAATTGCGTTCCGGTATTACGAGGCCTCGGGTCAGGTAATAGATAACATATTCTGAGATAAATCATCTTCCTGAACTAAAACCACGCCAATGGTAGACTTTGCAGCAGCCAGATATAATAAGAAATCTTTGTTATAGTTAGTTGGCCGTAGTAGAGGTGCAGTTGTGAGGGCATGTTTTAATGCGTTGAAAGAGCGTTGAGAAGCTTCATCCCAGAGAAAAGGAACTTCTTTCTTCAATAAATGCATAACACCCTTGGTGAGTTCGACATAGTTGGCAATGAAGCGTCGTAAAAAGTTCACCTTGCCTTGTAGACTCTGAAGTTGTAAAATTGTGCGTGGGGGGGGGAAACTGGATTATTACCTCCACTATGAGAGGATCGACCATGATCCCTGTTGTTGATACAATGAAACCTAAAAAACATTCTGACGTGACGCAGAAGCTGCACTTGTTTGGATTCAAGTGAATCCTAAAGCAGCGACAACGTTCGAGGATTATTCTAAGGTGCGTGGGATGATCCGTTCTCTTGCGAGATCGTGATGCTAAATCATCTAGGTAGGCCTCGACTATATGCTTGAGATCATGAAAGGAAAAAGACATGGCCCACTGGAATGTGGCTCCAGCATTTTTAAGACCAAAAGGAAACTTACAATATGCGAATGTACCCCACGGACAAATGAATTTCATTTTATGTTGGTCTTCGGTTTTGATTTGGATTTGATTATACCTCAAAAAATCATCCATGAAAGAAAAGGCTTCACAACCAGCGCATTGATCAATGATCTGATCAATGAATGGTGTTGGAAAATTATCTTTGGGACATGCCTTGTTCAAATCACAGAAGTCAGTACATACACGAATCGTGCCTTGTTTTTTATTGACTGGCATAGGATTCGACACCCATTGAGTCAAATGGATAGGATAGATAAAACCTGCCTTTAGCAATTTATCAACCTCAATCTTGATGGCTGCTGCTTTCTTAGGATTAAATGGACGAATTTTCTGTTGAACAGGCTTGGCATCAGGATACGTTGTGATTTCATGTTCAACTATTTTTGGATCGATACCTGGAATTTCCTCGTAAGACCAGGCACAAACGTCACGGAATTATTTGAAAAGATCCGTGTAGATTTGAATCTCTTCGGGGGAGAAATCTGCTCCAACAAAGATGTTTTCCACGACGCCAGGGTTTTGGGAGACGTTGATTGGTATAGTTTCAGTGATAGTTGCCATATTTCCCTCAGCATAAATTTCATGTGTAGATAAGAGATTAATAGGACATGGCTAACCTCCCGTCATGGTCACGGTGAATTCTCCTTCTTCGATTCGACTTAACTCTGGTAGAAAATATGATCTGTGATGAAGATCTTCCCAAGGATTGTCTGGACTAGTCATTTCTTTGATTACTACTTCATCAGAAGGCAAGACTAAGTCTAACAAATCGAGGTTAGCGAGAGAACCCTGAGCCCAAATAGGTTCGAGAAGTGGATCTAACTCTTGTGCAGGAGTCGGATCAGGGTTAGCTGAAGCTTGCTGAACTAAAGAATATTCTACTTCAGAAGCAGACAAGGGCATGGACATGTCGGGGTGCCCTGTCTCATCCATTGTGACTGATGGGGAAGGAAGAATCCATGGATCCTCAAAGTAAGTCATGTGAAACGACGAAACTTGAAAAATCTCAACCTTATGGTGATTAGATATAAATTTGATATCGCCTTTAGGAGGTGGATAATCAAAGGTACCCATCAAAGATGGGCACAAACCAACTCCTATGTTGACGATACCCGGTTGAGGATTATCAATCAGCGGGACCGTGGATGCCCCCAAAGCTGGGTCAGGTCTGGAGAAAGACAATTGATCAATGGTCACTATCCGGCCCTCATGTGGAAACAACAAGACCCAGAAAATCGTAGCAACCACATCTTTCATAGCATAAGTCCAGCTTTGTCCTAACAAGAGGTTATAGTCAAGGGGAGCGTCGACTACCTCTACTTCGACACACACAATATTCCCTCCTAACTACACGGGGAAAGAAGGAATGACGCCATGTGGTCGGAAAGAATGACCATCGAAAGCAGTGAGAAGAGTAGGTGATGGAGACAAAAAAGGCTGGCCAATGGCCTTCCAACATGCTAATGACATAATGCATGTTGAGGCGCCCTCATCGAACACCGTGCAGAAGATATTCCATGTAAAAGTTTTCGTGGGGTAAGCCACTACTATCTGAAATGCTACATGGTAAGGCAGACGAGGTTTTAAGTCAGTTGTATCTAACATGATGGTACCCGAATTACAAGTCTCAGTAGAGGCTAAAGAGGTTAACAAAGCCTTCCTCTGAGCAGGGCAACTTTGGAGGACCTCCAAAGAAGACATCGCACAAGGGGTTTGTGATAAATCCTCCAACACAGAGTAGTTCTGGGTGGCCCTTGCATTTGGGTTATGAGAAGCCTTTTTAAATGTACCCTTTGGAATGAGTGTCATTGTTTCTCCCAATGTTTTCTCAATTTGTAGAGGAAGAGATGGGAGGTCAGCTTCTTTGCCCTTCTCAGAAGCACTTGGTTTACTATAATCGTGTGCTGTAGTTGATATGAAAGCATCACCCCTAACCATATATACGTTCGTGGATGAGGGGTTGTTCGGAGGTGGGTAGTTTTCTTGGCTGCCTCCTTCTGTGCTTGCAGAGGCGTGAGTTAGATTTTGCCCATGTTGAAAGGGATTAGTCAACACTTCTTGCTGTTGCTATGTGACAAACTTTTGGGCCTCTGCAAGTTGAGGACATAGATGGGTTGGGTGGCCCTCCACGCATAGATTGCACATATACCTCGCCTTCCGTTTTTCAGTGTTATCCCCACCAACATTATCGTTGGTTTTTTTATCCCCCTTACCCTTCTTTCATTGTTTTTTCTTCTCTTCTGGCTGCTGGATTGCCTTTGGGTTAGTCGATTGCACTGTGTGTACTTCCGATGTTTGGGTAGGGGGAGCAGCCAAAGCAGTAGTTTGGCTGGATGCTGTGTGTTGTATGGATAACTGTTGCAATTGTTTTGTCAATTGCTCAGTGGGCATAGTTTGTGCTGAACCGATGATACCATCGGTATGTGGTCCAACTCTCGGTCTAGTTTTATCCAGTATTGAACGTGGCGCATCGGGAAAGATGTTGTATAATAAACCAGACTGAGAATAGATGAGCTCAAACTGTTGAGCCCTCATGATGGTACCTTCTTCGAAGAAAACTTCGGATGTCGTGACGTCTTTGGATAACTGTGGGACCAAAGACTTAAGGAACCACTCAAGCATGAATGCTAGTGGGACTGGTACTTTGATTAAGTGCTTCCGGCATCTCCATTCTCGGATGTGATCAGAGATATGGTTCGCTGTTGTCTGTTCAAAATTAGCAAGCAATTCTGTGCCAGCGTCGTATCTCACAGGTAACTGGAAATGGTTAAGGAAAGCCATTGCCAGTTCGCCAAAAGAAGAGTATATTGAGCGATCAAGCTCGATGTACCATTTCGCGGCACTCCCAATGAGAGTACGTTGAAACAATCACAACTGTACGGAGTCATCCTTCAATGAGTTAGATGAGCACCATAGATGGAAGGTAGTCACATGATCTCCTGGATCTTCATTAGGCTTGGCTTCGAACTTGGGAATGTCCGAAGGCAACTTCGTCGGCATAGGAGGCCAACGTGGATCATGACAAATGGAGTCATTCAAAAACCTTGTCAAATCTAGCAAGTGTAGAGTCGCCAGGAATGGTAATTTGGGTTGTTGTTGATAACCAGGGAAAAAGGGTCCTGGAGTTTGACTGGCACCAGGTTGCCAGGAAAAGTTTGGCTGCTGGCCCAGGTTCTGGTAGAAACCATGGCCCTAACCAACGTAAGGATTTTGCATATGTGGATATATCATAAGCTAATTTCCCAAATAGGACATAGATGGATGGGCATGCATTGTATTCGAAGGACTTTGGGAAGGATTACCCCATGCTGGTCCCGTGGGGATAGGCATAGTAGTCTGTCCGGGGTTCCATTGATTGTGGAAAGAATTTCCCTAGATCGACATTCTGGATGAGGGAACGGATCCTTATCCTGAATTCCAAAGTCTTGTTATGTTTGCCCCCTGTGCAGGAATAGTACCCTGAACATGAGTAGTTTTTCCAAAAATGGGGTTGCCCCCAGTCGGGAAAGTGGCTGATGAGAATGTGTTGTTACCAAACGTTTCGTTCCAAGAAAACAGTGTCGAACCTACCGGCATACTATGCGCAGGTAGTCCTTGACTCCCTGCTCCAAATAAACTATTGGGCGTAGGTTTCCCGACGGATTGCTGATGCAAGCCACCAAGTGAAGGGGATGAAGGAGGGGTATGACCTCCTCTGTAAGGAAAAGCATTAAAGGGGACAGGAGTTCCCCCCAGGTGACCTTGCAGAGGAGCGATAGAGCTCTCTGCCCCTAGACTCAAAGTCTGTAAAGTGGAGTAGGAAAGTGCAGGACTTGTACCCGAACTAGGCATCCCATATGAGAAAGAAGGGCCTATCACACTAGGTGTAAAGGGGGTTGTGGCCACCACCAAAGACGGATTCGGACCACTGTGCAAAGTAGTTGTGGTCAATACCATGGTGGCTCGGACTGACGACGATGGGTTGGGAGGTGTAATCTCTCATGTGGTGACAACCGTGGTGGGAATCAAAGAATTCCCAGAAGAAGTAACATGATTTGTTTCCATTGTTGTGTGCGACACTGTCTGGCGCTCATGAAAAATTGGTATAATAAAAGGTGCCAAGAAATCAGTGGTTAGGGTTTCAATCGAGCCAAGAGCAGTTGCTTCAAGGTTCAAAATGGTCGATTCCTCTGGGTGTTGTTCGAGCACAATAGATTGTGACCCGGTCCCTTCAAAAGACCCTTGTTGGTCTAGCTTTCGCCTTAAAGGTGGCGGGGGTGGCTTCAGTGTAACCGGTGGCAGGCCAAGAATCCTTCGTGATCGGCGGAGCTTGGGATCCTCCACTATGTGAGAATATGCAAGACACTCTAAGGTAGTCTAAACGCAAAAAAGTAACACACACTAAGAAAAAATTCCCTAGAAGATAAGACAAGCAAACACTAAATTAATTGGAAGAATAGTTACAATAGCCAACACTAGAGCAACTTACCGGTGCAAGTGCAACTCGAACATGGAAGCACCCTCCAGGTATACTCTGCAAAGTGTGGCCCGATTTCTATCCTAGGTACCTCGGTATACCCCCGCAGTCACCTGTGTATGTCCCTATAAAATATTGGCAACTAGGTTGCCAGCATGCGAACAGTCACCAGGCGGGTACAGTCGAAAGTCAGGTAGACCACAATGAGCAGGGTGTCGAGCCCGAAACCTGTCAAGGGTATCAAGAGAAAATGGTCCGAAATACAACTGAGGACCTCGAACGGATTCGAGACCCACGAAGCCCCATGGAAAATGAAAACGACGAAATCCCAAAACAAGCCCTCTATATGTGTTCTCCACTATGATTGGTCCGGCTTTGGAGGGGTTATCTCCGCTACCTTTCCGCACGTGACCTCGTGTTTATCCCCTATGTTAGAGGGGGGTTCCAGATAACTTCCACGAAACTGGACTTAGATACTCCCTATCTCAGACTCCAACGTTTGATTTTAAATGGCCTTGAAGAGTTTCCTCTCCAACCTAATCCAAGGCCCTAGTCCTGAACTAGTTTGTGAACCCTACCAACATAAAAGTCTAGTATATTTTAAATTTAGCGTTACTTTTATAGATTTGTATTACGTCAAGGGGTATGAGGGTGAAACTGATTATGTGTAACAGACGAAAGCAAAAATGAATAAAAAAGATGGAAACAAAACTTTTACTGAATGCAAAATTTCAACAACTTTTCAAAAGCAAGATTTTTTTTTTAACTTTTCTAAGATTTTGGACAGCAAACTCAAAGTAATTTCACTCGAATATGAGCTACTTATGATCTAAGTGAACTACAAAAACTTATGAAATAAAATACTTCTCCCTAGATAATGATGCAAAAACACGCTCTTCAATCAAAGAAGAAAATGAAAAGAGAATATTTTTTTTATTTAATTGCTAGTTAAAGCAAGAAAGGGAAAATACCGACAAGCAAAAAACCAAGGAAAAACAATTCTGGCTTAAAGCACAGATCGCAAAGAATCAGATTAAAACATCACACAATAGCAATTGTAAAAACAATGACTCTCACACTTGTCTAAAAACCGTAAATTTATTTTTTATTTTTTATTTTTCTGACAACGTTTTAAACGAGAAAAAGCAAGCTAAGGGTAGAAATAATCCTAAGCTACTGACTGTTCAAACAGAGATTCAAACACCTGAGAGGAATACTTCTGATCAAAGGAGAGGATGACTACCCCACCCTGAACAAAAAGTAGCATGTACAAGCACGCGACTGTCACTCAAACAACATGCGTGCAAACGCGTGCTGAACAACAACAGAGGGCGTGTACACGAGGGCTGACCTTTTACAGGCCGCATGTATATCTAAACTCCAAGAAAAAATAAGAAAACAGACAGACCAGACCAAGAAAAGACCTCTGGTATTGATAACCAGAATCCCTTAAAGGCTTGGATACTCTTTCTAACAGAAAAACAAATAATGCAAGGAAAAATAATAAGGAAAAAACAATATGAGATAGGACTGTTAGCAAACAAGACTTAGACAAAATTTCAGAAAAACCCCTGAGAATGTGTAATTCTAATAGGGAAGAGGAGGAATGCCTCTGAGGCTCTCTGAACTCCTACATGCTACTGCTACCTCTACAGCTAGCGTTCACACGCGGGATGAAAGAAGATAGGGCGTGGGTACACGCATCCAGGCCTTGTGTAGGCCGCGTGTACCTTTGTGGGTCCCAAAAAACACAGCCAAGCAAAAGTCAGGGAAAGCTGGTATGGAAAACCAGGCTCCCTGCTAGCTCAGTCTTTATAGAAATAAAAAGAAAAGATAGGTAAGAAAAACTAGTCTTTAAACTACCCAAAAACTAAATAAAATTCCAAGAACCCTAAAGAGTTATTAGTCCCCAGTATGGTTGCCAATTCTGTTGTTGGGAAAAACACCCTATGGACTAGCAAATAGAGTTCAAACTTTGCATGCAGATATGACCAAATAGAAATCACTTTCTACCTTCATCCCTAGATTTAAATCTCCTTTTCTTAGTCAATGCATGGAAAGATCAACCTACCTTGTTACCGGCATTTGATGTCGATCCTCCGTTGTGCTTGATCACTTGTTCGCTATGCTCCTTCCAAAGCTGACCTACATTCAAGATAAGCAACGACTATGCATGCATGCTACTAATATAGTAATGGGTTAGAAATCAAACATAAACTAATCAATATCATAAGCAGTTCATGAATTGGGATGGGAAAAGCATTCTCTCTATTACTTAAAATGAGTCAACTTACAAAAAGTTGAGACTGGCCACCGCTCCTTGAACCTGATCCTGGGCTCCTCTTCTTCTGTCCTTCAACTACTTTTCTTCAAATCTCCTTTGGCATTAGGAAAGGCTAAAGGGTTGGGACAATGGAATACGTAAATGGGCAGAGTTTCTTTGCTATATTTTTCCTCTTTCCAAATGGTACCCCTACCCCTTCTTTTATAGGCTAGAAGGAGCTAGGTATTTGGACGAACCCTCGGCCATGCATGGCTGGGAGTTTCAGTTAAATCACCCATAGATTTTTGTTCCGTCGACAACTTTCCTTTTTCCATGCTTTAGTAGGTACACGCGTGCTGTTTTGAGCCAGCCAGCGTGTACACGTGTGCAGTAATGAGTTAGGGTGCGTGGACCTTTACACAAGAGGATTTTCAAAGAGTTGTTCAGCAGTGTTTTTGGCAAAGAAAGGCTATGAGTTGGCCTGATGCCAGGTAAGCATGTGTGGTGCAATTTAGGGTTATAACACTCTTCCATATGATCCCTTGGTCAAAATTACTCCACAAAAGGAATCGGGAGCCTTGATGAGTCTGATAGATATCCCGACTCACCAACAAGAAATTAATGATATACTATAGAAGGGGTTGACAGAGCCATCAAAGAGTGCATGAGATTGCAGAGGTTTTTATGTCAACAAGCACTCTCAACAAAAAAGAGGAAATTCGAGGTTGGTATTCAACTTCAAACTGCTAAACAAAGTTCTTCAGAACATCAGGTACCCTTTTCCAAATAAAAGCTCATAATTACATAAAATAAAAGGCAAGACTGTATTTAGTAAATTTGATTTAAAATCAGGATTATGTCAAATAGGTATAGTGATAGAGGATAGACATAAAACTGCTTTTGTTGTACCCCATGGTCATTATTAGTGGAAAGTAATTCCTTTTGTCTTAGATAATGCTCCTAGCGTGTTCCAAAAGAGAATGGAACACATATTCAGGGAGTATCCATGGATAATTATTTATATTGATGATATCCTGGTATGTTCAAAGAATCTCCAAGAACACCTCAAACACTTGAAATAGTTTTATGATTTGGTGTTCAGGAACCGTCTGGTTTTATCCAAGACCAAAATGAAAATCGAGAAAAATCAGATCGAATTTCTCGGTTTCAAGATAGCAAAAGGATAGGTAATTATACAAGACCATATTTTGAAATCCTTTACATAATTTCCTGACATTTTTCATGACAAAATACAACTACAGAGGTTCTTAGGCAACCTCAACTATATTCGACCATTATACAAAGAGAAGGTATATGATATTTTGATTATACAACAAATATTGAAAAATAATCCTCCAACTTGGAATGATGCAATGACTAAATATGTCAAGAGGATTAAAGATGAGGTCCAAACTCTTCCACCATTATCCATACCTACTAGAGAAGGGAACTATACCATAGAAACAAATGCATTAAATAGTACATGGGCATCTGTACTAATTGAAAAAAATTAATGGAGTTGAAAATATATGATCATATGCTTCAGGTTCTTTTCGGGGAGCAAAGCTTAATTACCCTTCCAGCCACAAAGAACTTATTGTTGTAAAAAATACAGTGTTCCATTTCAGACTCTATCTCAAACTAGTAAAATTCCTAATTAGATCTGATATGAAAATTTTACCATGGATGTTAAAATATGAAAATCTCCTTACAGATTCTCATTATAGAATTCAAAAATGGATTTTATGGATAGATAATTTTTATTTCACTATACAACATAAACCTGGTCATTTAAATTTCCTTGCTGATATGTTAACTAGGGAATCCAAGACTGTAGATTTAGCCATGTTTTCAACATGACCATCAAATAAAGGAAAACAAACTATGACTCATGAAGAAGAATACTGAGATCAAGCCATAACAAGAAAATAAGTCTTGTCAGCAGTAAGTCAAAAAGTAATAGAGATGATTCTTAGAGAGAAAGAATAAGAAAAATTGTGAGCCACATTGATTAAAGAAATCAAGGATTATCCCATGAAAATACAGATCCTCGAAAAATTAGAGTAGAAGGCATTTTCAGGCCAAAGAAATGCTTCAAAAATGATATGGGGTTGCGTTCAAAAATTATCCATAGACTATGATGATAAAGATATGTGTTACTGTGATATTGGCTTTGGACCAGTATGTTAAGAGCATTATTCCTTACTGTTACAACTGGCTCGTGAAAAGAGAGAAATTGTTGTTTATGCAGATACTAGAAACTTAGTAAGAAAACCATGGATTGGATGGACTAAAATTTTGTTTGAAATATTTATGCCAAGGTAGGAATGGTCATTAAAATGATCTCAGTTTATTTTTAATTTGCAACATGAACTTATGATTGCAGCACAATATGAACTCTGGTTCAAATTCAAGCTAAAATTTTTGTTGCATCTTTATCCAAACTTGATCCTCTAGAGCTTGTACAATATGAACATGCATTAAAAGATAAGGATGGAAAAATCTTGGGCACATCCCAAGAAGAGATACTCCTAACCCTTAAGGTATGAACTAGCTATCAAGGGGAGTATATTAAAGATCATAAGCATGAACTTATGCCCGAATCCTTTGTGGGCCATTTCCTTGATGATTTCCTCTTCCCAGTACCAAATATACCTGAATACCAGGATCCATATGGATATGGCTATGATATCTCTTGGAATGAAGGAGAGATTCATAATTTGAATAAACCACATGGAGGATTAGTGCGGAAGCATTGTGGACCCTTATTTGTACATAGTATCTTTACTATGTTGACATGCACTATTTTATAAAATCTTAAAGATATGCTTCATGTGTGGAAGTACACTCCACTTTGTACTTTGTGTTTTTGTCAGCTATTTCATAGGCCATACCATTCCATGGGTGATGTAGCAATCCACTTTTTATCTTTTAGGTCTAATTTGGGTCCCCATATGTTGAAATACCACTAATGGATGATATAACAAGTGGTTGTCCCCACTTTCCATTAATCTTAATCGTATTTTTTCTTTATCTGTCAAGTATGATTCGGGTCCCCATATGTAGAAAGACCACTAAGAGATGATATATTAAGTGATTTTTCCCACTTGCCCCAAATCTTATTCATATTTGTCTTTTGTCAGTCCGATCGGATCAAGAGAAATATCCCCTCATGAAAAGCATCTTATTTTGACCTAAATATGCCACTTAGTAATTCCCAGTTAACTGACTAGGGATGCTATAAGTAAAATCTTGAGTTTCTCATTTGATCATTCAAGAGTTGGAATTTGGAACTCTGTAAGTTTGAGTCTAAGTCCCTATGTCATAAGTCTGTAAACCGATTCAATTTACCTAGGCTCTCTCCTCGCATCTATTGATGATATTGGAGATCAAAAGTAACTGGATATTTCTTCTATTATGGAATAAAATTCATTCTTGTGTGGAAAAGTTCTGAATCAGTCCATATGTAACGAAGCTTGGAGTTCGATCCTACTTGTTGTGTGTGACTCTACATCTTTCCTTGCTTTTATAAATTCTCTATGAAAGTCATCTATATTATTGTTCGAAAACACAGGTATTCCAACAGAGGACGAACACCTTTAGTAACCACTCACATAACAAAATCAAATATCAACACACCGATGTTTTCATGTGGTAAAACCCCTACGGGGAAACATCCACGGCCCCAGCCAACGCAGCCACTTGGAGCAGTTTATTAAAGCAAATAAAAATATTACAGAGAGATTTTACAAGAGAGTTTCTCACAATCGATCATCGGCAAATGACCCTCCATTCTCTTTAAATAGAGATCATGGACCAATCG
>JASDQU010295372.1:373-14178 GCA_032191745.1 Picea mariana | reverse complement strand
CATTTATATATATATTTAGATTTGTTTATATAATCAATTAATAGTGTGTTTGGTTTGGTTTGCAGGTTAGGTGGAATTGGAGCTAGAGCTTGGAGCTGGGAACTTGGCCCATAGACCCAGATTTCAAACTAAGACACTCTGATACCATATGTAGGGGCAAGATAAATTAAACAACCATTTATTATAAACATAGCAGTAAAATTCAAGAGTTTCCTTCATTTAGCACATTAACATTCACATTTATCAATAATAATAAAATTAATTAAACATAATAAAAAAAAAACAATGCATAATTTTAAATAAATACCTTAACCTGATGCTAATAACCCTCCATTTGTGCAAATGCCTTCTTCACTGTTGTTGCACTATAAGACACTACCCAAAACCTAGTTCCTACCTGCCAACTAGGTAACTTCCTGGCTCCGGGATATCATATGGATATCCTGGCCCCCGTGCCCAAAACCTCCAGCAACCCTGGTGCCAGACTGATACAATCCCACTCCCAAAACTCCACTCCTCTCTACAAATCTAGACCCCCCATTGAATGACCTCTCGTCAACCTCCTTCCCCTCCATATTCCTCCTTCACCGACTCCCCCCTCATTTACTCCCTACCTAACCCATTTATTACCTTCTTATCCTTTCCCGTTAATGTCCCTTATCCCCTTTATTTAATATCTTATCCCTTGTAGTTAATATGTTATCCCTTTTTGGGTACGTAACTTAATTTAATAATATAATTTATTATCCTCCTTTTATTTATTTATCTTATTAATTAATGAGTTAATTAATACTTAAATTAATCATTAACAATCATGAATAACTAATTAATAATAATTAATTAGTTAATGTTATTTTAAGAAATAATTATGGTTTAGCTAATCTTTTAGGACAATTATATTATTAAATTAATTATAATTAATAATCATATACACCTATTTAAGCAGGGTCGTTACAGTTTCGTAAGAAAATAATGTTGAAACAATTAAGACCCCAGGTCTTTTACAACCATTAGCCATCCCAAGTCAGTGCTCGGAGGAGGTTTCCATGGATTTCATCACAGGGTTACCGAAGTCTGAAGGAAAGAGTTTCATCATGGTGATTGTGGATAGATTGACCAAGTATGTGCACTTTTATGCACTCTCTCATCCCTTCAAAGCCAATACAGTTTCCATCGCATTCATGGAGACATTTCAAAAGCTACATGGCAGCCCAAAGATTATTGTAAGCGACAGAGATCCCATCTTCACTGGACATTTTTGGACATAATTATTATTTTTTTTGGGTACTCAATTGGCTCATAGCTCATCCTATCATCCTCAATATGATGGACAAACCAAGATAGTGAAAAAATTTCTGGAAGGATGCCTTCATTTCTTTGTCTTTGATAAACAAACACAATGGTTCAAATGGTTACCCTTGGTAGAATGGTGGTATAACACTTCATTTCATACTGCAAATAAAATGACACCATTTATGGCACTCTATGGATACCACCCTCCTTCCATCACTTCTTCTTTAAAAGAAAAATCTAAGGTTCAAGTAGTGGAAGATCACATCGAGCATCAACACAAAGTTCTTCAAATATTAAAGGACAATCTAACCATGGCACAGAATCGCATGAAACAACAAGCATATCCACATCATAGTGAAAGAAGTTTTGAAGTAGGCGATTGGTTTTTTTTAAGACTACAACCATACAAACAGATGTCCCTCAAGCAAGCCAAGAAGGATAATATATTATCACCAAAGTACTATGGCCCTTATAAGGTGTTGCAAAATATTTGTACTATGGCATACAAATTGGAGTTGCCTACATCTTCATGAGTACACCCAGTTTTCCATGTTTCATTCTCAAAGAAGGTTATAGGTGACAAGATCCGAGTTCAAACTATATTTTCAGAACTTGATGAGGAAGGAAAACTCATATTGGATCCTTAAGCCATCACTAACACAAGAATTCTCTAGCTGAGGAATATATCCATTTCAGAGTATCTCATTAAATGGAGGAAACTATCGGCTGAAGATTCCACTTGGGAAGATGAGTCTTTTATACAGAAGCATCCAGATTTACTCAATCATTGCAGACAACACTTATCTCAAGGGGAGGGGCATGTTAAGCCCTAAATAATGGCTCATTACCCCTTAATTGGGGCATATTACATTAGTAATGTTATTTTATTTATGTTGGCTTTAGTCAATTAGTTGTAATTATACCTCCTAGTCTCCTATATATACCAAGGAGAAAATTTCTTTTGGAACCATCTTGTAACTATACATTTATGTGGGCATAAGGAGGTTTCCCACTTAAAGAGGCTTATTATCATAATTTCTCTCTTTTTCAAGGTGTTGAGTACTTATTATGAGGTCTTTCTATGCTATATTGATATTTGGTTCTTAACACCTACCCTACTTAGAAAATAATCCCTTCCCTCAAGTGTAGGAGAACTTCTAATGAATCCATGTTCACAACAAGATTACAAACATACTCATATTAAAGTTTGAAAAATATAGTTGGATTGGTAACAGAATATGAGGGACCAACTTCCCTAATTGATATGGTGCCAAGAAATGTTGGGGAATGGAGTGGTATTTTAGATTGGTGATTGTCTGGAACCAAAGTTCAATGTAATCATCATCCCCATGGACTTTTTGTCAATTATTATTGGTATTCATGCCCTCCTTTGTCATACCCTATATATCGTCAAGGATTTCAATTTTTCATAAAGGTTCCGGACACAAACTTGCCATGGATTCTTCAATCTTAGGTTCCCATGTCTACTCTCCATCAAACAGAGTCCATGGATATTTGGTCTCTTTCGCAGATTTGAAAGTCTAATCTAGATATTCTTCTTGATGTTTTTTGGTGGATCCTTTGGTCTTCTATTACTCCCTGAGATGCAGTTATGTTTCTGATTGTTGTCGCGATCTATTCCTCTTGACATGTAGATATGGTTCCAATGGTTGTCATGATTTATAGATATCTTGGAGTAGCATTTATCCTTTGCTCCACAAGATCTTTAAAATCCTTATTTTTATGGTTGGTATTTCATGTCTTACATGTAGGTTAGTGTATGAGGGAATATTATAGCTCCAACATAAAACTTTTCTATTTTAAAGAAATAAAATTCGCTAAAAGAAAACAACTTTAGAGAAAAATTCATTATGTATTCCAAGACTCTCATGTTATTAAGACCATGTTGTCACCAAGTTATCTATTGGTATTATTTATGTTCTTCCTTTCCATGAATAAAAAAGAAAACACACTTGCGTAATAGGAAACAATGATGCTTTGGAGAAACTTACCAAAGTGAAATGTGTTGGGCTAGAACCCCTTAAGAAATTATAAAGAAAGGGATCATTTGTGTCTTATCGCTTCTCCTCCCCCAAGTTTCAATTGTAACTAAATTACACACAAAACAAAAAACTTGTGAAACAACCTACCTATTCTCTAATCCCTTTTATCACCTCCCCGAAAAGAATACCAAAAATGTTGAGCAAATTAATTAAATTAAATTTTTATCATTAAATCATCAATCTGGGAGTCCATAAACTTAGAGATGGTAACACTGTATATGTAGAGAACAAAACTTGAATAACTATCTAATCTATAGTCCGAGCATTGACTAGAATCAATTAAAGACTATGCAAATGATAAGAATCTCATTCATTGGGTAGAAAAGCAAGGAAGTGCTTTGCTGAGAACAAGCTACAATATTTCGCTCAAGCAAATCCTAAGTGTTTTTTTATGAAATTATTCAAGAAAATCTTATTACCACACTCAATTGACATTTTTCTCTTAATTTGCAAAACCAAACAAGGCATCTAAAAGTCTATTATAGTTCACACACTGATAATTGAAAAAATAAAAGGAGATGATATTAACTAGGTTAACAATGCAGAGTTTTCAAGGGCATGGGATATGTTTCTTTCACTATGAATTACACAATGTTCACATAACATAATCAATCTCAAATTTATCATTTAAAATCCACTGAGATCTATATTCACTCAAAAAAACTTAATCATTAAACTGAAGAAGAATAGTAGAAACGGGATTGACCCACACACCATGCAAACAATAAAGCTATATGATATTGGCATTAATAAATCTCCAATTAATAATTTTTATATATAAAAAACAAACAACACAAACGCTGCATATGAAACCAAAATATGTGAAATCAAATTAGAGTTATGTTATCTTCACACTTTAAATTAAAATAGAGCAACACTAGTTATTAAATCTAAGAAATTAAATTACTAACTCTACTTCTATAGAATAGAGCAATGATGGCCAAATTGGTGGCCCTCCAAATTGGCTTCATGCTGCCCAAAAGCTCACAGGCCTAAGAGAAAATTAACACAAAGATTCTACCTCAGAACAATAACATAATCACCTTGTATTAATGAATTTAAATATAAAAAATATAGATTAAATAATAGATTAATAATATGACAATGTTGATTTCCTACCAGTCCTATGGATCTCTTATTTATACATAAAATTCAACGGAACAGAATTCCTAAACTCAGAATTTCTTAAAACCAATTTTACATTTTTGGGAAACCTTCTACACACAAAGTCTGCGCAAACCCATATTATAAAATCAACATTATCTCCCAAACCATTCCTCTTCTGGAAAACATGTAGGAACCTTACTAAAATGGGCTCATTATGCACAAAACCTATGTTTGTTTTTGTTTCAAAATTCGCTCTAATCATCTAAAAAATCGCATGGGAATATTTCTACCAAGAAATTATTGTCTTGTTTGACTAAAACGTTTACTGTGACATAGAGGCTCATAAGTGAAACTTGGGTGAAGTATGAGCAAGAAGAATCCATATTGGGGGTCCTAGAAAAAAATCCCTTTCTTGGATTTCCTTCTAGAAGTGTGCAAGTATGTTGAACAATGAGGGTGGTTATAGGAACTATATAAAAGTCATAGGAATAGAACTAGGCATAACCGTCATTAGTAAAATTAGTTCACGTCCTATCTAATTTGTCAAAAACAAAGGAAATTACGATAATAAACAACTTTAAGCTTGCATTAACACTTAGATTTAAAAATAGAAGGAAATGTGATAAGATGAATAGAAAACATGTCTACAAATGGGACAAAGTAGTTAAAAGGACGACCAACTGACAGTGTAATATACGTCAAAATAATTGCTCAATAGTGACCCTCTTAAATTATAACTCTATGAATGTCAAAATTTTATGTAATAATGAAACTGAACTATATTAACAACTTCAAACATAACCTATATTACTGCTTAGATGTCACAAGGTGACATTACATTCAAGTCAATTATTTTACTACATTTATAATGTCATAATATGGCATAATATTAAACTAAACATTATACATCATTACTATTGAAATGTCATAATATGCCATAATATTATACTTAATCTTATTGTCAACCTCGAAAAAAACATCATACATTATTTATATTTAAATGTTGTTATGTGACATAACATTCAATTCACCCATTTATTAATTTGAAATGTCACAATGTGACATAATATTGAAGTTAAACTATTAAATTATTTCCATTGAAATGCCACAATGTTATATAAATTCATTTCATTCATATTATCAATGTATTGATCTTGCATTATGACATATTATTGAATTCAACCTCTTAATGTTACAATGTGATAGAATAATGAAGTCAACATATTAATGTCACACTACCCTTAACATCATGATGTGGTATTTATTTGAACTCAACCTTTTCATGTTGCAATGTGATATAATTCTGAATTCAACATCTTAATGTCACATTGCGGCATGATATTCATGACAACTATCAATGTTACAATGTAACAAAATATTGATGTCAACCTAAAACATAAATTCTTAAATTATTACTCTTTATCTTTTATAAAGGAAACTTACAAGTCAATGCCAAGTCTCGTTTACTACAAACATATATATAATGTGGGACATAACCATTGAGAAACAATGTAATCTAGCATATCTATTGAGAAATGTTGTAATGTGACATAGTCATTGAGGAACATAGTAATGTAACATAACCATTGATGAATTCCACAAAGCAATATAACCTTTAATAAATGTCATAATGTGACATAGGCATTGAGAAATGTTGTAATATGACATAATTATTTATCAACATCATATCCCAACATCGCCATTGAGGAATGATAGAAAGGTACATAACCATTAATGAATATTTCAATGTAAAATAACAATTGAGGAATGTTCCTATGCAACATTAACATTAATGAGCATTGTAATGTGACATAAGAACTCAGGAATTTGACAATGCAAAATAACCATTGGTAATGTCTCAATGGAACATAAGCATTGATGATCATAGCAATGATGCATATCACTTAGTGAATGTCTCAACATGACATAACCCTTGATAAATGGTGCAATCTAACATGAGCATTGAAGGATGCCCCAATTTTCCATAAGTCAAACAAGATTAATTTCCCAATTCAAGATAAACATATTATCAACCTCTTAGTTTCATAATGTCAAATTATCATATTCTTGATACATTCAAAATATTCTTCACTATTCTCATTACATTGTTAACACTCATTTATATTGTGTTGTATATATTCTAATAAAATTATAATGAAGGAACATCCTAGTAGGAACTATCACCTTTGGGTCAAATTCTAACGGTGCGTTCGACACAATTGCCACTTTATATTGTCAGGAGAATGACGAACAACAAACCTGCTCAACCATTTTTTCACATGACATCACTTTTCTGACGCCATAGGTATCATCTCTATTTTGATGTTTAATGAAGGCACGTTCCATCTTATGTTTGAATCTCCAAACCCCATATAGCTTTTCCTACAACAACGCTAGAGACATCAGAAATCTGGCGTTCCATTTCGTCAGTCTCCACAACATGGATGCCATGTGACAAAAGTTAGGGACATTGGAAAACCGACAAATAGAAATGTCGGTGGAGAGATGGTCAGCTATATACCATTGACAAGGAAACCATGTGACCAATGTTAGGGACGTCGAAATACCGACAGATGGAAACATCGATGGAGCGACGGTCAACTATATACCAACGACAAGGATGTCAAGTGACCGACGAAATCAGATGTCGAAAGACCAATGAATGAAAACATCGTTGCAAATATGGTTAGCTATATACCAATGACAAGGATGTCATGTGACTGATGTTAGGGACGTCGGTGGAGCGATGGTCAGCTATATACAAATGAAAAGGATGCCATGCGACCGATGTTAGGTACATCAGAATACTGACAAACTGTAGGTGTTTTAAAAAACAAAATGAGCTCTTGTCGTTCAACTTAGATATTGTGTAAGCTAGAAACGAGGGCCAATATCCTTAGGAACTTCTGTTGGACCATAGTCTTCACAATCCACATCAGTGGAATTGCATGGAGAACCTCACACTTCTTGAGAGGATCCAACAAGAGTATGACTAGGACTTGCAGAGAGAGACCTAACCAACCTATAAATATCACCTTCAAGATTCAATATCCTTAAGCTCAACCTATTGTAGCTTTGTTCTACCTATGAAGAATCACTTTCTATTTTATTGTTCATAAGGGCTATCATTTTGACTTACTTTGCTTTCATCTATAATAAGAACATGGAAATGATATCAGATATTGTCTCAACAAAATTGACTAAGAACCTTTCTTCAAATAGAACTTTACACCGAGTCTTCGAAATGTGATAAGAGATGATCATATTAACAATAATCATATTGAATATCTTATCAATAGGGATTCCTAGACCTATAATCCCTTCCTTCTAACTATTATCCACTATAAAGGAATATAAATTTGATCTAGCTTTACACCAAATATCTTGAGTAATCTGATAGAACCAAAGAATGTGTAGAATGGTCTCCTTAATATAAGAAAAGGAGAGTTATCATCCCCTAAGTTATACTTTTTGAGTCTTGGACAAGAGTTTAATCCTCCTTCTAGGATGCCCCATCTAAACACCTTCAACTTGTTGTGATAATAGACTGTTTTAATCTCTATGAAGAGTGATTATCACTCTCTCCAGTCAAAAGAGATAGTCCATATTGCACATTCAACTAGATAAGTAAACCATAGAATAAAAATTCCTTCTCAAGTCCTGGCACAATTCATCCCATGTAGTAATTCATGTAAGATTGTTGTTGGTAGCTTATTCTTTGATGACCCCCACATGTAACTTTATAGAAGTTTGGTGATAATACCACTATGCTTAGGCAATTTTGTTTAAATGGTTACTTGCAAGAAGGAGGATATTTTCTTCTATCATCTTTGGAAAGGTTTGCAAGTAGGAAATAAGGCTACAAATCCATGAATATAGAAAATCTCTACATGTTTTACCACCATATTTAGGTAATTAAATTTATGTGTCTAAATAGAAAGTGGATCTAGAAGCCCTAGGTGTAAGTGTATGTGATTCAGTGAAAATGTTGGCTTGTCGTTGGAAAATGATGAATATGTTGGGATCTTAGTCATTAGATGAGAAAATAATATGTCTTGGGTTAAAATTATCCTAACACGATGAGGATCCTATCAATAGATCCTAGGTCTGGATATGGCTACAGTTCATGTCAATGAAGGTGTTTGAGAGGTAAGGAGAGGGACATTGTAAAAGACATGTGGAAATATTTGAGAGACATACAACACATATAATATTTACTATCATGATGGAAATATTTGAGGAGAGACATACAACACATGTGGAAATATTTGAGTAGAGACATATAATCTTTACTATCATGATTATATTAAAAGCATTATTAGTCCCTGCAGAAGCCATCAATGCATAAATACTTAAATTCTTAATGAAACATTACAATATAAAGAATGGTCCACAGAAGCCACCAATGCATAATATTCAAACCTATGCATACACTGCACCAACCCATCACTCAAGAGGAAAGAACTATATGACAATGACCATGAAGGAAAAACTTTCCATGCAATTGCGACATATTATAAAATTACCACATACTAAACCATAGTTAAGCATTTCATGCCACTCTTGAAATGAAAATTTAAAATTTAAAATTCATAATTTGTTGTTATAATGTCATATTATATTTAGTTTTTAGAGGAAGTTCATCCACAAAAGCATGATTCTCACTTACATACCATATCAATACCTTTACTAAAAAAATATACAACAATTGCCTAAAATATTCTCTCGACGATCACATACTCAACCATAATTACCCATAATTACCAACTTATTCAATATTTCAAGTACAAAGGTTATGAAACCAGAGGAGCCATAATCAAACTATCATTTACATTTCCAAATCTACTTGGTAGAGACTAAGCTCCCATACAATCCTTGTTATATATGCAACGAAATAATATATGAACCATATGAGAGAGATATGACAAATGAACAAAGTGGACTTGAACAAGCTAAGGTAAATAGTGAACAAAGAACTATAAAACATTCTTGAGCCATAGGTTGTAAGGATATTTTTGTAGTGATATCAAAGCTATGATATTTTCTATGTGATTCAAAGCATTGTATGTTTATGCGGTTAAGATTATTGACCTAAAGACACTCTTGTACCTTATGTAGCCATACTATACATGCCACAATTTAAACAATAGTTGTCTTTCTTGCACATTCATTTGCTAGTTATTTTACTATGATGATTGGTACAAAATTACTTTAAGTTATCCTGAAATTATCTATGTTGACATATGAAATTTGTTTTAACCTATTTTCAATGATTTGTTAGCATTCTTGGGTGTCATTCATTATCAACTAGTGCATGTGTGATGTAATATGCAATTTTTGTAGGAAGAACTTGTTATGTCGTACTTAGTTGAATAGGTTGTGTAACCTAAAAATACATTAAGGATGGTTGGGAGTGTTTATATGAGTGTGTAACACATCAATAAACATATCCTAGAAATGATTAGAATTGCATTGGTTTTCAACTATGCAGAAGAATTCCTTCTCCTTCCCAACATGGTATCAAATCCTAGTTTGATATCATTCTCAAAATTTATAAATATGTATCAACAGTAAATGTATTTTGGTTATTAAGAAAGGGGGAGATTTTTTTTGACCTCTTCAAGAATTCCTCTATTAGAGATCACGTGGGATGGATATAACTACTCCATTTAAAAATTCCAGATGCAAAATGTGTTAATGAAACATAGGATATTGAAGATTATAGATAGTAAGGAAGTTTCTCCTACTAAAGCATCATACTGATTTAATGAAGTTTGAGGCACATGCTGAAGACGAATAACTTATATCATAATTTCTAGTGGGGTAGATCATATCATTCCTCAAACTAGGAACATGAAGAGTTCACATAATATATGAGCCACACTATAGAATTTGTATGAGATCTTGAATAAATTGAGAGTCTTTACTTAAATAACCAATTGTAGGTTTTGAAAATTGGTGACAAAAATAATGTTGTTTACTATGCGATACACATACAAGATATATGCAAACAAACACATTGCAATTGGTGATAAAATGGATCCAAAGGATTTGGTTTCTTTGACTAAAATATTTGTTGAATGATGTATTTCAAACTTTTGTAACCGATTTGAATGTTTTAGGGAGAATTGGAACAATTGTACTTGATTTTCTTGGTGGCATGTTACTCCAAAAAATAACAACACTTGAATAGGTTCAAAAGTAAAAGTTTTGATCAAGATCTCAAAGTGAAAAAAATGAAGAACAATCAAGAGAATAAATTTTAGCAGATGAACTTTTGAGAAGGAAATTTACAGAATGCGGAGAAATATTGACAAAATATTGTTATGTGTTACTACTGTAAATATAAAGGATATGCTGCGCAATATTGATACAATAAAAGACATGAGTAGAGTAAGAATCATTCATTAAATTTGACAAATAAGAATTATGATAACAACACTGAGGAAGGTGCATTAGTCACATCAGGTGTTGTGATTGAGACTTTCAAAGATTCTCGGTACATTACTTTGGTGTGACTAGACATATGACTCGAAGTTATAATCAATTAGGCAAGTTTGAACCACTACATAATGAGATAAAAATTTGGCAATAAAAGGATCCCAAAGATTGATGATGAAGGTGATGTACTTCTGTTGCTACATATAAGTGAGACATGTGACATCGACAAAGAATTATATTTTAAATCTGAATTTGAAGATAAAATGCACATGATAATTGAAATTCAAAAAGGATATACAGTCATAGCTCAAGTTATGAAGAAGATGGTATATATCAACTATACGGAAAAAAAATTAGTGCTAACTGTGCATTGAAAATAACAATTGACTCTAGTAGACTATGTGATTGATGGTATGGATACTTAAGTTTCTATAGTTTAACTCTACTACATAAATTGAATATGGTGTGTGAGAACTCTGTAAATTTGTTTTGGCTGAGAAAAAAAATGACAAAGGTAAACTACAAACCAATTTAGATCTGGGTACTAGCCTACTCAGCTCGGAGAGGGCTCTCTCCTATCACCTGGTCTCTAACATATAATTTTTCTTTAACAAGTCGATGGCTAGGTTTTGTTGCTTTGAAAGGGTTTTTTATGATTTTTCTAGCAAGAAAGGGAGGGATACTTAGGGTTATGGAGTCAAACTTCTGAAAAGAAATGAAAGAATTGACTGGGAGGTAGAACTCTCTAGAGTATAAAGGATAAATGAGGTGATGAGTCTCAATTATAAATTCAAATTTGCAGGGTGTGAGAAGAAAGGAGAAAAAATAATTGCACCAGAGCATCAAATAAGATGAATTCTGACATAGTTAGGAAGAACTTAACAGATTTTAAATTCCATAAGTCAGGAGCATCACAAGATGAAATATGGACCTTTAAATATCCAATTTAAACAAGAGACAGTGAAAATGAAATCAAGAACATAGGAAATACATACGAATAAAGAAGACGAATATCATACCACCACCATTAGGATATTTTCGTAGAAAGTTCAGGACATCTGCATGTGCATTCCATTTAGATTCAAAAAATCACATTTAGGTTCTGAATAGATATATTTAGTTCCCTTGCACTTCTTCCAATGCCCCATACATTTTAAACTCCTAAACTTTATACAAAATCAAGTCCTTCGGTTTGAATTTGATTACAATAAAATCAGAAAGAAAATGTTTCATTTTCAAATAGATTAAAATAGAAAATAAACTGTTTTGGTTTGAACCCGATTACAAAATAGGAAAGAATCGTTTCCCTTTGAAACCTATTACAAAAATAGGAAAGAAAACATTCACAAAATACGAGGTTCAACCCTTTCGATAGTTTGGTCCTTTTCTTCTCCCTTTAACTCTTCTTCGACCTTTCATATATTTTTTGTCCTTTATTGACATCTGGACATCATCTACTAGGCCCTGAAAAACTACATTTTTTTTTACCCAACCAAATTATTTCCTTCCACTGCAAATCAAAAGGAATGTCGTAATCCATCATCTCCTTTATCAGAATCTCCAAGTCAATGGAAGAAGAATATGACATGACTGGTAGTCCAAGCTTGACTATTTTTAACTAATTTAGAATCTCAAAGTCGATAATCAACTAGTCAACTAAGGTGGTTCCTTTAAAACTCTCCTCCGTTGTGTTAAATTTAGAATGATCCATTATTGACCGAGTCAAAAGAGTATTGTATTTTTCTTGGTCATGCAATTTTCTGTTTCCATCCCAAAATGGCGGAACACCTTTGATAAACAATTCTTCAAATAAATATTTAAACTCATGTACAATCTACTCCATCTGTGTTTCTTTAATTTGAACTGATTTCAAAAGGTTATGTTTGGCGATAACCCTCCTGGCCCAAATAATCAATGTAGTTCTTTCCTTAACTCCAATGGTTTGAAAGTCTATAATAGGAACAAAGTTGAGTAAATTTATGGCATTCTTGGACCATTCTGATGGCTTTTTGGCTAAGTTTTCATTCACAAAAGTACACTTATGTCTCGCTATAATGGCTATGTTGTCTCTATCCTTAATGAAATTCAAATATCATCTGAATTTGGCATCTTCAGCAACTATAGAGTCCCAAATGATATTCTTGGCCCCCTGTAACAAACCTTTGCCTCTTAACCTCACTTTCAATTTATTTATTCTCTCTTGCAAGACTGCATTCTCCTTTTCAAATTGAGTTATCCTTTCATCTTTTGAATGCATCTCCTGCTTCAATTTCTCTATACTTTCCTTTAGGCTAACATGGGACATATCCTAGACAATTGCTTCAATATTTGATCCAATTTCTGCAGTAGGATCTTAAACCATAGCCTTATTTAGCAATTATGTCTTTTCCTATGACCATTTCACCTTTTATTGTTCCATCTGCAACACCTTAGCTTTGTAATCTAGTGTCTCTTGACGAAGTGTTGTGTTTTCCTGTTCCATAACTACCAATTATATTGTTTGTGGATGCTCTTTAGCAGGGATTTTCAATCTCTTCTTCAATCTTTGAATTATTTTGTGTTTCTCATCTAATGAAGAATTCACCCCTTGGGAACCTTCTGTAATGTCCCCACTTTGGGACATCATCACACGGCAGAGATTTATGATGACCAAAGTAGCTAGATGGGTGCTAGAGCGAGTACACGGGTATTTGAGAGGCATTGTGGGGTCCATCTTGCATTGATGATCATATTCCATAATTATGAGCCATTTCACATAGGTTGGCTTTGGTTTTGTTGCATTCTGACGATTTCCATGATTTTGACTATTTTGAGCTATAAGTCAATGGAATTCACTGAAGAGGTCATTTTGGGCACATTACTTGGAGGAACCTCTCAGTGTAATATCTCATTGGAATTGGG
>JASDQU010295370.1:0-10602 GCA_032191745.1 Picea mariana | reverse complement strand
CCCTCCACGACCCTCTATAATGAGCCTCAAATTTACCATAAAAAATTAAAATTTCTATGACATAATTGAAATTTGTTTAAGCTTAGAGTTTAAGAGAAGGTAAGATTCAATTCAATCCATAATGGTATTATTACACCAGTCTAGTTTACTTCGAGCAGGAAATTGTCAAGTAATCAGTTCTGCACACTTAGTTATGCTTATGATTGCATGAATGAACAATAGGTGACTTGACTGTCTGCTATGTGTGCACATAAGATGAATATTATCATTTTACTATAGGAAACTCACTTTAACTCTCTATTAACATCGGTACTTAATTCCACCTACAATTAACCATATATCTATATCTTCTCCATATAATAATTTAGGTAATGGTCATGCCCGTACACAGAGACCTGTAATATGAACTGTTATTATTATACTCCTATCTCAGATGAAGATCCTGCCACATCTTCTATCAGTCCATTCATTAGAGTATTTGAGTTGTTCCTATAACAATAATTCCTACTATGTTCCTACAACTTTGTGAAGAAACAGAGGTCAATCGGGTTTTAGTGATCACAAGTACCGAATAAAACAAAGGACCCTGTTATTTGCTGAAATCTAAAATACAGAATGAATGTGGGCCAATATTTTAGGGTTTTGGGATTCGGGGTTTCGTGGGTACAAGAGCCAGACATCAACACACAAAATTACCCGAAATTGCGAAAATATGCCGAGCACTTCGAGGTTTCGGGGTTTGGGATTTTCATGAATACAAAGTTCAATCATCAACACACAACAACTCTCAAAATTGATAAAGGTGATCAGTACTTTGGGAATTCAGAGTTTGGGATTTCATGACTACAAGTGGCCAAAGAACATATACAAACCTCCCAAATGCGAAAAAAATAAAGGTGGGTCTTGCACTTCAAGATTTTAAGGTTCGTAACTTCCTAAGTTCTAGTGTCCAAACATCGACATAAGCAAATTTTCAAAATGCGAAAAAGGAAAAGGTGAGACTTGCACTTCGGTATTTCGAGGTTAGGGGTTTCACGGTTCTCATACTCAACATACAACACCATAAAACCACTCCCGAATTTCAAAAGGATGAAAGGATGTGGGACAACATTTTGGGATTTTGGGATTCGGGGTTTTTTGGTTTGCAACTACCAAACAACAACACACAGCAACTCCCAAATTTTGAAAGGTGAAAGGATGTGGGACAATACTTCTGAATTTCAAGATTCATGGTTTCGGGGTTTGCAACTACCAAACAACAACATACAACAACTCTCGAATTCTGAAAGGTGAAAGGATGTGGGAAAACACTTCAGGATTTCAGGATTCGGGGTTTTGGGGTTTGCAACTACCAAACAACAACACACAACAACTTCAAAATTCCAAAAGGTGAAAGGATGTGGGACCAACTCTTCGGGATTTTGGGATTCGGGGTTTTGTGGCTTTCAAATGCCAAACCTCTAACATAAACAAACTTCTGAAAGGATGCAAAAAAGATAAGGTGGGACCCACATTTCAGGATTTCGGGGTTCAGAACTTCATGATTTCAAGTGCCCTAAACCTCTTATGTAACCAAATTCTGAAATGCGAAAAGAAAGTTGGACTAAGTTTTCCCGTTGAAAATAATTAAGATAATAACTCAATCAAAATGCAAAGGAAGAGAGTACTATGCTTCTACTGTAACTCTTCACACTATTTTCATCACTCTTGTTCTTTATCCTTTGCAGGTACTCTTGATTTTCGTTTTCTGGGAGAACTCTCACTTTCATTTCTGGAAGACGGAAGGTGTAGAAGGATACGATATAGTTTTACCTCAATGAATTCTGAAAGCCTAAGGACTTAGGAATTTTACATGCACAGAAGGGAACAAAGGATAAAATTTTATCTATAAGGTAAATTCTATAATATTCACTTACAGCCTCTTTTAATCAGTGCATTAAATGTCAACAGTACTAGATCTGTGCATCTTTGTAAATACATGATTAAGAATATCATTCCATCAGAGATTGGTCATTATAAATGATGTTCTGAGGGATGTGAGCTTGGTTTCCTAGGGATTTATCTACAGAGAGGATCAACCTCATTGTCATTAATCTCCTCCTTTCCTTACTTACTTAAAGAAATATAATTACATATTTCCTTCACATATATTCTCCACAACAACAAAAAATGGAAAATGTTACAGTTCTGATTTAATCAATACAATGCATCAGAAAAATCATTCAGACAGAGAATGGACATCATTCTAGTTTAGATTTAATATGACATCGAAATAAAAACATAGCCATTCATAATTGAGAGGGGTAGATCAACATATATAAATCCAATCTATGGGAATACAAAGGGAACAACCACATTCCTCCCAACCGTAGAACAGGGAAGCCAAGGTCACTTGCCTAATTCACCCCCTAGCCTAACCATGAATCCATGAGGGTGAACTCGGAAACTCCTCCTTAGCAATGTCCTTCAATTCCAACAGTTATCCTCTTACCTCACACTTACTCAAAAGTGCTCATAACAACAATAGAAATTTGTTTTCAGTAGGCTCCTCTTGCCTCACAAACAATTCGTAGTGTTCATAACAACAAGAGAGCTCAAAATCTTTCCCAGCATACTTGGCAGCATCCTGCCTCCTCGCATATGCTATTTATCAATTTTTGCCCGGGTCTTTTTCCCTCCTTTGGGGATTTTCACAGCTCTATTAACCCTTGATTTTTAGGGGCTTCCAGTGGCCAAATATCTGATTTTCCATTTCTCATAATCAGCCTAGAGGCAGTTCCAACATGTTCCCCCACTCATGGAGTCATGGTCAGCTGATTTTAACATGGTTGTTCCATTTGTCCTCCTGCAATTAATATAAATATTCTGTTGTGATACAAGTGTCATAGTCAAATAGTTATTCAAGTCCAAACAGATCTCTTCCCAACAGTCACAATAATTAAATACAATTATTAAATTCGAAATTCAGTATTTCCATAAATGGCAAAAAAATTCCAGATTCGAATTTGCCAAAAATGGAAATAAATTTCCTGCACACAAAAATAAAAATATTTTATTTTTGGGGGATGTCACATCCTTTCCCCCTTCATTAAAACACTATCCTCATTGTTCGTTCCTTTCCTGGAATAGGATTGGATGAGATTTCTGCAAATCTCCTTCCAATTCCCAAGTGGCCTCCTCGAGACTAAAGTGCTTCCATTTCACCTTTACCTAAGCGATGCCTATGTTTTGAAGTGTTATTTCTCTCTAGTCTAGAATGCGCAAGGGTTCCACCTGGAACTTTCCTTTGGGTTCCAACTACACCAAGTTCCAATCAATCATATGAGTAGGGTCATGAATATATTTTTCAGCAAAGACACATGAAATACATTATGAATTCTTAGATTAGCTGGAAGTGAAAGATGATATGATATGGGTCCAATTCAAGCTAGCATCTTGAAGGGCCCAAAAAACTTGGGTGCCATCTTGGCATAGTTCCCCAGCTTCAACGAGCTTTTGCAGGCTTTGACCTTCAAATAAACATGGTCTCCCACTTGAAATTCCAAGTGTCTTGATTTCTGATCTCCATAGCTCTTCTGTCTGTCCTGTGCTTCTTTCAAGTTATGTTGTACCCTTTTTACCATGTTCTCCATTTCTTGGAGCATATTTGGTCCAACCATGAGTCTGTCAGCTGGGTTATCCCAGCTAATTGGAGTTGTACACTTTTTGTCATACAATATTTCGAAATGGCTCAACTTAGCCGAAGTTTGGTACCCATTGTTATATGCAAATTCGACCAAGTGTAGGTAGTCTTCCCACTTGTTAGGTTTTGTTCTTACATACATGCAGAGCATATCCTCTATGATTTGGTTTGTCCTTTCAGTCTATCCATCCATTTGTGGATGATAACTCGTGCTATAATTCAAATTAGTATTTAGCCCTACAAACAATTCCTTCCAAAAAGTGGATGTGAATTTTACGTCTCTATCTGAAATCACCATTTTAGGAATACCATGCAGTCCAAAAATTTCTTTCATAAATATTACAGCAATGTTAATAGCTTTAAAAGTAGACTTTACAGGAATAAAATGTGCAGACTTACTGAGTTTATCGATTACAACCATGATTGAATCATTCTGTTTCTGATTTTTAGGCAAACCTGTTATAAAGTCCAACAATATGGTTTCCCATTTCCATTCTGGTACTGGTAATGGTTGTAATAGGCCAGCTGGATGCTGGTGTTCAGCCTTAACCTGCTAATAATCTTGTCACCTAGCCAAGTACTATGTTGTTTCACCCTTCATATTAGGCCAGTAAAATAGTTTTATGAGTGTTGTTATTGTTTTCTAGTAACCTGGATGGCCAGAGTATGGTTTCTTATGCACTTCATCTAAAATAGTTAATTTTAGCTCTGTTGAATTTGGTATGTAAAGTCTATTTTTAAATCTTAATAGTCCCTTCTTGTCGATAATTATATCTGATTTATCTGAGTTTGTGATACTATTTTGAAATTCTTCCATTATCTTAGTGTAATTTCCATCGTTGATACCTGTCATCCTTATTCTTTGTTCCAAATCACTTTCTGCCCTGCTGATGTTTATCTCAAACAACCCATGGATTCTGCGGCTTAAAGCATCTACTACTTTATTTTCCTTACCCTTCATACATCTGACCTCGAAGTCAAATTCTCTCAAGAAGGATAGCAACCTTGCTTGTCTTGCATTAAGGTCTGGTTGGTTAAACATATATTTCACTCCGCTATTATCTATTAATAGTAAGAATTTTTTTCCCATTATATAGTGTCGCCACATTTTTAAGGCATGTATTGCTGCTGCAAATTCTAAGTTATGAGTGACATAATTTTTCTCATGTTTCTTTAATTTCTGGGACTTATAACAAATCACATGCCCTTCCTGAGTTAGAACACCACCTAGTCCCTCTTTACTTGCATCAACACATACTGTGAACTCTTTATCTGGGTCTTCTACCTTCAAAATGGGCGTTGATGTCAATAATTCTTTTAGCTTGTCAAAACTGTCTTGACACTTTTGCGACCAGTTAAACTTGGTCCCTTTTTTTTGTAATGAGATGGTAGGGTAGGCTATCTTGGAGAATCCTTCTATAAATCTGCGATAATGTCCAGTGAATCCCATGAATGACTGGATATTTCCCACATCCTTCAGTACTGGCCATTCCATAATGGATTTTATCTTTTCCGGGTCTACGACAATACCTTCCAAGGAAATGACATGTCCTAAATATTGTATTTCTTTTTGATAAAATTCACATTTGTTGAATTTTGTGTATAGTTTGTGTTTCCTTAGTGTTTGCAAAACTAGTCATAAGTGTTCATCATGTTCCTCCTCCATTTTAGAATAGACCAGAATATCATCGATAAATACTACTACGAACTTGTCTAACTACTGGCTGAAAACGTTGTTCATCAAGCACATAAATGTGGCTGGTGCATTAGTGAGTCTGAAAGGTATGGCTACAAATTCGTAGTGTCTGTATCTTGTTCGAAAAGTTGTTTTGTTTATGTCTTGGTATTTTATCCTAACTTGATGATATCCAGATTGTAAATCCAATTTTGAGAAGATCTTGGTCCCACCAACTTTATCGAACAGATCATTTATCCTAGGTAAGGGGTATTTTTTCTTAATGGTCACTTTTTTCAGTTGTCTATAATCGATACATAGTCTTAGAGTACTGTATTTCTCTTCAAAAAGAGGATTGGTGCTCCCCATGTCGAGACACTTGGACTGATATACTCTTTATCCAAACATTCCTGTAATTGTATTTTTAATTCTGTCAGCTCTGGTAGACTCAGTCGGTAGGGTGCTTTTGAGATAGGGGTTGATCTGGGTAGTAAGTCTATGGATAAATCTATCTCTCTCCTAGGAGGCAATTCTGGTATCTCATCAACAAACATGTCTCTGAATTCACGTAGGACAACACAGTCTTCTAACTTGGGCTTATCTTCTTTTTCCAATAGATGCGTTACTTGGATGGTGTAAACTTGACATCCCTTTCTAATACATTTCTTGAATTGCATCACTGAAACTTGTCTGACTGACACAGGTTTTTGTATAAATTAGGTTGTTCTAATAGTGCCAAAATTATGTTTATATCTAAGTATCTTTGTATAACAGTCTAGCACTTCTTTGTGTTGTTCCAACCAATCCATCCCAATAATCATATCATAAGATCCTAGTGGTAGGATGTTCAGATTGGTTCTTATCTTTTGACCATCTAACTTGAACTCAAGATTAGAAATAAAGTTAACTACTTTTCTTTTAGTACATGTTGCTAATTGTACAAGCCAAGATTTTTTGTGCTTTTGTTTCTTAAGTTTATTCAACTCTACTACATTAGGAGTAATATAACTTAACGTAGCTCCAAGGTAAATTAAAATAGAAATTCAAGTGTCATGGATTTTACCTTCGATTTCTACCACCGAGGACTAGTGGTCAGCTTGTTGACTATCTATGGCTGCATTTATCCAATGCAGACTTATGCCCATGTCACCCACTGTCGAGGCTTCCTGTAAATTGTGAATGACAGTTCTAGTTGCTGCAATTAAACGTGGATAGTTCCTTCTTAGATGATGCTCTCCACACTCCCAACAGTTTAATGGCTCATGGAATTTGTCCCCAAACTTCTTCATGCCCAGGTTTACTGGCTTACCACTACCTTGCGTATTCAGATGATTGGAGTGAAAATCCTTCCTTGGGAAACTTCTTGTTGCATTTTGATAAGGAGTTGGTTGGTATCCCTCCTTCCGTTGGTTTATTCCATCTTGCTTCTTATCCTTTCAGGTCTTGGGAAACTCTACGTGATGTTTATACTGGTCATAGCACATTCGTTCTTTCCTGAATGCCTCACTCAAGGATTTGGGGTTTTCAAATTCAATTCTGTCCCTATAGGACTGTGGTAAATAGCTTAAGACTCGTTGGATTTTTACCTTATCCTCTCGGATGTATGGTACGAACCTTAGTAGTTCCAGAAATTTATTTATAAGGTCCTCCATCGTCATTTGTCTAAGTCATAACTCATAGAATTCTTTCGTCTTCCTTTCAAATAACTTTCAGAAAGGTATTGTTTCATAAAATAGTTCTTAAAGTTGGACCATTCCAACTATTTCTCCTTTAGTCCCTTGGCCACTTTCAGGTCCTGCCACCAAATGTTGGCCTTCCCCTTCAGATTGTAGATGGCCATTCTGACCTTCATGTTGTTGGAATAGTTGTAGATTTGGAAGTATTTTTTTATGTCCAACAACCATGCCTCGGCTTCTTCTCCTGTCCCAGATTCTCCATCAAAAGTAGTTGGTCTAATCTTTTTAAATTCTCCTTCAAGGTGGTCTGTTTGTTTTCTTTTTCTGTCTGGTATGGTTTTGTCTTCAGCTGAAGGTGTCCCTTCAGACGAACTGTCTCCTTTTTCTGTTTTTGCACCATAATTCTTGGAGTCCCTTTTGCTAACTTCTTCCTCATGGTGATCATCTTTTGGACTTTCTTGGTTACTATACTATGCAACATGACTTCATTTATCTCTTTTTGTTCCTGTTGTGCCTTCTTCAATTTTTCATTGTCGGCCTTGAAAACTTGTAGTTCAACAATAAGGTTCCTCATTGTTTCCAACACCTCTGTGGGTGAGCTTCCATCACTGTTCTATTTTGGATCTCCAGGAGGTCCATGTTGTGGATTCTCTTCCACCTTGATTTCTACACCTTCTTGAGATTCCATTTTTTTCAACACAAAACATAAAAGATTTTTGTTTTTAATCCAGAAGATTTATTAGTTTTTTCATAAATCAGAATATATACTAAGCAATCAATGTAGCCCTGTTTAGGCCTAGTGTTGTAACTTTTGTTCTGATACCATATGTAATGAACCTCAAATTTACCATAAAAAATTAAAACTTATATGACATAATTAAAAAAAATTTAAGTTTAGAGTTTAAATGAAAGTAATATTCAATTCGATCCATAATGGTATTATTACACTAGTCTAGTTTAGTTCGAGCAGGAAATTGTCAAGTAATCAGTTCTGCACACTTAGTTATGCTTATGATTCCATGACTCAACAGTAGGTGACTTGATTGTCTGCTATGTGCACTCGTAAGACGAATATTATCATTTTACTGTAGAAAATCCTCTTTAACTCTCTATTAACGTCAGTACTTAATTCCACCTACAATTAAGCATATATCTATATCTTCTCCATATAATAATTTAGGTACTGGTCATGCTCGTACACAGAGACCTTTAATATGAACTATTATTATTATACTCCTATCTTAGATGAAGATCCTCCCACGTCTTCTATCAGTCCATTCATTACAGTATTTGAGTTGTTCCTATAACAATAATTCCTACTATGTTCCTACAACTTTGTGAAGAAATAGAGGTCAATCGGGTTTCAGTGATCACAAGTACTAAATAAAACAAAGGACCCTATTATTAACCGAAATCTAGAATAAAAAATGAATGTGGGCTAGTATTTCAGGGTTTCAGGATTCGGGGTTTTGTGGGTACAAGAGCCAGACATCAACACACAAAATTACCCGAAATTGCAAAAAGATGCCGAGCACTTCGAGGTTTCGGGGTTCGGCATTTTTTTGAATACAAAAGTCAATCATCAACACACAACAACTCTCGAAATTGATAAAGGTGATTAGTACTTTGGGAATTCATAGTTTGGGATTTTGTGATTGCAAGTGGCCAAAGAACATATACAAACCTCCCAAATGAGAAAAAAAGAAAGGTGGGTTCCGCACTTTGGGATTTCGGGGTTCGTAACTTCCCGAGTTCTGGTGTCCAAACATCGACATAAACAAATTTCTGAAATGTGAAAAAGGAAAAGGTGAGACCTGCACTTCGGGATTTTGGGGTTCGAGGTTTCACGATTTTCATACTCAACATACAACACCACACAACCACTCTCGAATTTCAAAAGGATGAAAGGATGTGGGACAACACTTTGGGATTTCAGGATTCGGGGTTTTGGGGTTTGCAACTACCAAACAAGAACACACAACAACTCTCGAATTCTGAAAGGTGAAAGGATGTGGGACAATACTTCAGGATTTTGATATTCATGGTTTCACGGTTTGCAACTACCAAACAACAACACACAACAACTCCCGAATTCCAAAAGGTGAAAGGATGTGGGACAACACTTCGGGATTTCGGGATTTAGGGTTTTAGGGTTTGCAACTACCAAACAACAACACATAACAACTCCCAAATTCCAAAAGGTGAAAGGATGTGGGACCAACTCTTTGGGATTTTAGGATTCACGGTTTTGGGATTTTTGAATGCCAAACCTACAACATAGACAAACTTCCGAAAGGATGCGAAAATGATAAGGTGGGACTTGCATTTTGGGGTTTCGGGGTTCGGAACATCATGATTTCAAGTGCCCCAAACCTTTTATGTAACCAACTTCCGAAATGCAAAAAGAAAGTTGGACTAGGTTTTCCTGTTGAAAATAATTAAGGTAATAATTCAATCAAAACACAAAGTAAGACAGTACTCTGCTTCTACTATAATTATTCACACTATTTTCATCACTCCCACTCTTTATCCTTTGTGGGTACTCTTGATTTTCATTTTCTGGGAGAACTCTTAGTTTCATTTTTGGAAGATGGAAGGTGTAGAAGGATACGATATACCTTTACCTCACATAATTCTGAAAGCCTAAGGACTTAGGAATTTTACATGCATAGAAGGGCACAAAGGTTATAATTTTATGTATAAGGTAAATTCTATAATATTCACTTAAAGCCTCTTTTAATCAATGCATTAAATGTCAACATTACTAGATCTATACATCTTTGTAAATACATGATTAAGAATATCATTCCATCAGAGATTGATCATTATAAATGATGTTCCAAGGGATGTGATCTTGGCTTCCTGGGGATTTATCTACAGAGAGGATCTACCTCCTTGTCGTTAATCTCCTCCTTTCCTTACTTACTTATAGAAATATAATTACAAATTTCCTTCACATATATTCTCCACAGTTCAAACAAAAATGGAAAATGTTACAGTTCCGATTTAATCAATACAATGCATCAGAAAAATCATTCAGACAGAGAATGGACATCATTCTAGTTCGGATTTAATATGACATTGAAATAAAAACATAGCCATTCATAATCAAGAGGGGTAGATCAACATATCTAAATCCAATCCATGAGAAGACAAAGGGAATAGCCACGTTCCTCCCAACCATAGAACAAGGCAGCCAAGTTCACTTTCCCAATTCACCCCCTAGCTTGACCATGAATCCATGAGGGCGAACTTGGAAACTCCTCCTCAGCAATGTCCTTCAATTCCAAAAATTATCCTCTTGCCTCACACTTACTCAACAGTGTTCATAACAACAAGACAAATCTATTTTCAGTAGGCTCCTCTTACCTCAGACTCAATCTGCAGTGTTCATAATAGCAAGAGAGCTCAAAATCTTTCCCAACATACTTGGTAGCGTCCTGCCTCCTCGCATATGCTATTTATCAATTTTTGCCTGGGTGTTTTTCCCTCCTTTAGGGATTTTCATAGCTCTATTAATCCCTAATTTTCAGGGGCTACTAGTGGCGAAATATCTGATTTTCGATTTC
>JASDQU010295359.1:0-14287 GCA_032191745.1 Picea mariana | reverse complement strand
TTATTGATTCACCCCCCCTCTCAGTAATCCAACACTATGTACAATGATTGGAGTTTGATGTGATGGTATAACGTTTTGATGTAGGGTCTGACATGGTTTATTGCAGGTTCTGACATTGTTTGTTGCAGGTTCTCATGATTGTATATTGGATTATGTAAGGTGATGATGTAAAATAAAATATTGGGTGCATGGCACTAACCAATGAGTTTGGATTGACGCATTTTTTGTTGAAGAACAGTGTTGGTCATAATAGTGAAGTTATGGCACCTTGGTTATGTGATATATCTTGATGATGTATTATTGGAAGCTTACTTGTTGGAAACTTTGATGCATGCATTTGGAATATGGATGAGCTACACATTGGGACATGTGGTTGGTGAGTTGATGAGATGATCATGGTGTACATCATTGATGATCTATAGTTCATGCATGATTGGTACATTTCTAGTACACTGGTAGAGGCACCTACTAGTAGGTTGATTGGCACATGTTTTATGGAGGATTTGGCATACATGTATGGGATTCATCATTTTGTGGTGTTGGTGCATGATGGTGTACATGTTTTGGTACACTCATATATGSMATATGCTTGATGATACTACACCATTGGTATYACTTGATTAGCACAACAATTGGTATTTGTTTATGATACTTGGTTCATGATGGAGACATATCATGAGTGATATGACACATTGTTTGGCATGTTGGCAGATGCACATGGTTGGCATATTGGTGGATGCACATGGTTGGCATATTGGTAGATGCACATGTTGGCATATTGATAGAGGCATATGATTGATACTTTCTCTGGATGAAATCTTTTGGCACATTGCATGATGTTGATGAACATGGTTTATGTACATAGGTGTTGTGCATGATGAGCACACATTTTTGTACAAGATGTACTTGGTTGATATTTTTTCTCATGATTTTTTATTTCATTGTTGACATATATTTTGCTTCATGATGCTTGGCATGGCATGAGTTTGATGCATGAACAGATCCAAGGATCATTATATGGCAGCACATTGTTCATCTTGCAAAGAAGATAGGCGAGACATACCCATAGGGGGGGTCATTCTTCTTCCCATGATTCTAGGAGGAGATATTTATCAGATGCATACCTAGATAAGAGCCCTATATTTGAAGAAAGAGAATAGAGGCATAATTCCAAGAGGAGGGGTGGTCACAGGTGGAGTATGTTCAATTTATGTTTAGCAAATTGATATTCCTTGTTCAAAAGGGGAGAGATTATTTAGAGGAAGATGAAAGGCACTTAGACAGGGGGAGCAGCCTCAAGGAAATTTCAAGCAGGGAGAGCAGCCCCAAGAGGAAAATGGCCCTTTTCCATTGATTTCAAAGGGGGAGAGATACTCACATTGATGTGATTGATGATTATTGATTGGGAGTGATAGTCACATTTGGGAGAGATAGTCACATTGACCATTGATATAGAGCATGCCTTATCTACATCTACATGTTGGCATCAATAATTGGTAATTGGTGTTGACATCAATGTTGGTATTGCCATCAATGCCAAAGGGGGATATTGTTGGATCATGTTGTTGTTGATGCCAAAGGTGTGATTGATTGATGTCATTGATTGATGTCAAGTGATTTATTGTTTGATTTATGCCAAAGGATTGATTGATTGATGATTGATGTAATGTAAGATGTATTTTCCTTGATAAGAATGCATATATGAAGATGGATCAATGAGTTGTCATTGATATGATCAATGGGTTGTCATGATGAAGATGGATAGATGCGATTTCATTGGTATATGATGCATTGTTGGAAAAATGTATAGATGACTTATTATTGTCTTATCATGGTTGATAAAGTGCAAAAATGGATGAACTCCATAGTGGTCCCCTTATGGTGAAAGCCCTCATGGGAAGACGCTTTGTGGATTGAGTTATCCTAGAAGAATGGTTGGAGGACCCATGCTTGTATGTGGAATAATGAGATGAATATCAATGAAGTTGTTGGTGAAACTATCCTAGATGGATAGTATGTGTCATGCCATTTTCAGTGGTATGTGGAATGTCACATAACTCCTCACGGTTTGAGAGTTATGGCCTTGCGAAAATGAGGGACCCCCATATGTTGGCTTGAATCCCCAAATGGTCAAAGAAGTCAAAGTGCTTGAAAAGAAGAAATCATTATTTAATGATAAAGTAAAGTGACAAAGTCAAGAAACATTATTTAAATGATAAAGTAAAGTGACAAAGTCAAGGAGGATTATTTAAATGATAAACTGAGGTGACAAAATCAAGAAGGAATATTTAAATGATAAATTATTCTATATATGGAAAGTGGTTAACCCTAAAATAAGGAAAATAGGTTAGGTGGCCTAGAAATGGGTTAAGTAACCTAGAAATGGGTTAAGTGGCCTAGATGATGGAAGTATAAATAAGATAGCAATGGTCTCTTGCAAATCATCATTTTTTTGGATCAATGGAGAGCTTCTTGTAAGAATATATTTTGGAGTATTGATGGAGAGCTTCTTGTGAGAGAAATTTGGTGTGGATCTCTTGAGCATGATTGAAGATATATTCTAAGAGAGAGGATATCGGGAGGATCTCATGGACACATTGAAGTTTCGGCAAGTCTGAGATCATGACAGAAAAATTCTCAGAATTACAGAAAAACCCTATTTTCTAGTGCGTACATGGGTTGTCTATGTGTAGGGTGTGTATACGCGAGCTGTCTATCTACAAGGTGCATACAATATGCGGGTTGTCTGTGTACAAGGAGCATACAATGGATAAAATCATGGAGATTTATGGTTGAGCTGATGACAAGTTGTTGAAGACTGAAGTAGGTTCCAAATCTGCATTCTATGGGCTTAAATCTATCACTGAGACACTGGTATGATTACATTATTGTCTTGATGGATAGTATAGCTTGTTGTGTTGTGAATTCTTAGGGATTTCTTGGTATGGCTACTATGATGTGGTTTATGTTGGTTGATGGAGTGAGCAACACTCTTATGATTCAATATTGATATGATGACTATAGTATGTTGATTATGTATGCATGATTGAGTAGCATTCATATTGATTGGTTGTGGAGCATGAGTAAGCTATTGGAGAGCTTGGATGTGTTGTGAATGGCTGGTGGTCAGTTTGGACAATGAGAGACAGAAGAGAATGATGAATTGCTTGTAGAGGATCTCAGTTGATCTTGAAGTATAAACCCTAATAGCTTAGAAGGTATACGCAGGTTGTTTCATACATTGGTCGCATACATATGTGGGTTGTAGTGAGCTAGGGAACGTACACACGCAGGTTGCACTACTGACAGGTCTCATACCTGTTGTAGATTGATATCTGTTGAGGATTGTTGCCTCATATCAGTTGGTGCTGAGGATGTAAGTTGAGTCTTGCATTATAGAGCTGGTGCTCTTGTAGAGTTGTACTCTATTTAGTTGTTGTTGAAAAACCCCAAGGATTGTAGTCCGTAATAAAAAGAAAATTGTACATGCATCTTGTGTTCTTTGTGTTCCTTGTGGTGATGACTTGTTGATGATATATTGTTGATACATGTTGTTGATGTGTGTTCACATCTAACTGGTTATAAATGATAGCAATGAGTAATGAGTAAAATGTTGAATGCTAACTAATAAGTTTTGTGTAAGAGGGAAGTTTTGGGAAAAAGAGCCCCACACTCATTCACCCCCCCTCTAAGTGTGGTAGGTGTGTCCAACAACATTGTGTGTTGAAAAATATAGAACAATATCGTCGATACTTTGTGTATCAGTGAAGATATAATAATCTTGATGATACACTACGTATCGGAAAGAAATAGATATCCTACACCAATATATATCGACGTTTGGAAGAATGTTGATCTCCAACATATCAGCATGAGTAGGTGATTCAACGTCAATTTATTGGAGGACGAAGAGGGATGGACCATCAAAACACCAAAAATAATACTCTTATGAAGGGAAAAGTGTCGATGATGGAGAAAAAATGGGGGGAGCTATATGTCAGTGTGACGAAGAGGAACAAGTGTCTATGTATCAACGAATAGAGAAATATTGAACATTGAAACACGAGAAGGTTGCTAAAAACCGTTAAGTGTTGGTTCATCCTCATGCATCAATGGTAAAAAGGAGATGTTGGAGATATAGGTTTTATCGATGGGGGGAAAAGGATGCTCACCGATACACTGTGTGTAGGTGGGGGAAAGAGGATGTGACAAAATTTCAATCACTTCCTAATTAATTTAGTAAGCAACTGAAGAGTTGTGCATTTAATTATCAATCTGGGATCGTATAGAACTTACGAATTGTCGTGCATTGTATATGCAAGTATGGTGTTGTAATTGTCGATGAGTTGTAGTACTTATAAATGAATGTCACTAGGAAAGATATAAATATGCTTTATCAAGTCACCAAATTAAACCACATCAGTCATGCAATCGAATCCACACTTGCAGGAATAGAAACACAATTTTTCAAGATAGTAAATGTTGCACTAGCACGTTAGTAAATATCACTCTTGTAGGAAAGTAAATGTCACACTTGTAGGAAATTAAATCACATAGTCATCAAAGGTGACTTGTTCAAGTATTATCATGATCTTTATTAATTTGGAAGACATATGATGACTCATGTACTGAAATGCAACAAACCTCAAGTTGTAGAAATCAAACCACACTGTGTCATGAACAGATGTTGTAAACAAAGGAAATAAAGTAACGCAAACTGTAAACAAAAAAAATATTAGCCAAAAATCAAAATGATGTAATGTGAATATAGAGTTGTAGTAATAGGAAATGCAATGAAGTGTTAAATAGAGGAAGTGCATAGTTGTAGCAACATGAGTTGCAACAAAAGAGATGTTAGAGTTTCAACAAAGCACTAAATAGAGGAATCGTTGGAAATAAAAGAAATGTATAAGATATGTTATAGCTACACATTCATTAGTCATAAAAAATTGTTGTGTAATATCAACATGGAGTTGCAGAAACATGAGTTGCAGAGATAAAAAATACCATAATTACAACCAAGTGTTAAATAGAAAAATTGTTGGAAATAAAGAATTTAAACTACAACTACTTCTATAAAATACAGAAAAATACAGATAGTATTGAGTTAAGGAGGGGGGTTGTTGGCACTAAGCTATGCAGTGTTGTTTCTTCAATACACGTGTGCACACACACTGACCTTCGTACCACTGGGGGATTTAAGACCTAGGGTTCATCCAGAGTGTGTTCAACAAAAACCATAAGCACTGGCATATCAATCCTCAACCAAGGTCAAGGAAGGTCTTACCTGAGATGCATAGAGACCATAAGGTCTTGTTTCGGGGATGGAGGATCAAACATAACTAACAGAACTGCAAATGTCATCCATCTAACTCATATCTGATAATCTAACAAGGACTAAGAATTAAAGCAATACATGCACAGGTGTTACTCATTCATCACAAACATAGAATAGAACATAATTGCCATATCTTTATTGTTGATTGTATTCCATCAAATCATAGATACACAATGTGATAAATCAATGTGTTGCACAACATAAGACTTCATCTCATTACTATAAAAACAATGGGAATCCAACATAATGCTCCTTGTGCTAAATTTTAAGACCTGGACAAATACAAGTCATAGGAGACTTCTCTATACAACACAAGATTGCCATAGACTAAATCAGAGCTTTGGTACTGATGTTCTCTCTGAATTCACCATCCCCTTTTTCAAGCTGAGAGCTCTCTTTTATATCTTCTTCTGCTAATAATCATTGTCCTTCACTATTCTTCTCCACTCTCTTGTATGATCTAATGACCTCGCACGCTTCTGGTACCTTCCATGGTTGCATGTATGTTCTCTTCATTAGGGAAAATATTAACTTCCATGGATAACTCCTATTCTAGACACCCCAGGTATTCATCTGTTGCTGGCAGTAATCATTCTAAGAGATATCTTGGAGATTCCTTTCTTGCTTCCAACGAGATTCTTCTTGATTTATGGCGCTACTGACAAAACCCAAACCAGCGCACCCAATTAAAAAAAATCAGACCGACACGTCTTTGACTTCCTTTATGCTTGGCATGTTTCTCAAAAAACCCATTCCAATGCACACACTATGTCCTTCTTCTGTGCATCTACTTAGGTTCTCACAAAACTACTGGATGAGTGCACACAAATTTCATTTGTACATGCATGAAAAAATGGACCCAAAATTTTGGGTGCCAATAGGCCCCCTCCACTATTACCTTGCTTGTCCTTGAGCCAGCTGACTTATGGAATGATATATGGAACACGAAACACCAAGCCCTTAATGTTCTTCACAAACTCTAGGAACTGACGCTCAGGCTCACAAAAGCGTTCCTGAAGGGACTGGGTGATCTGGATAGTTGTCTCTGTGACCTCAGTTGTGACTATGGACAGAGTGATGTCCATGGTATTGAGTTTCTCAATCAATGAGATGGCAGCGGTGTTGATCTAGGTGGATATCAGTGGACACCCACCTATTCCAACTAGATCAAAATAGTTCTTTGGCAATTTACTATTTTTAGCAATTTTTCAGGTCCTAAACTTCTGAGGCCATTTTAAGGGCCTAAATGATGTTTTTTTGTGATATGGCACCTCAATGATTGTTTATAACATTATTGGACCTGTGAAATGAAGATTCTCATAAATACCTTTCAAATTAGCTATCTTGCACCCCAAATAGAGATCGTATGCCAAAGTTACACCCTCGGGAAGTTAATACACCAAACTACCCAAAACGGGGTCCACAAACCTATTATACTTTCATCTTCCGAGGTTAGGGTTTTTTATTTTATTTTATGTTAAAAAGGCTTTTGGAGCCTCATTGTAACGATCATCTTCTTGCGAATGAGTGTAGCCATCACATATCTTCTTAGAGATAAGCTGCCATCATTCTAGCGAGTCATTCACTCTGTAATTTTATAGTTTTTGTACTTTCTCTCATTAATAAAAATTGTGCATTTTTATATCTTTGTGTTTATTGCAATATTTATGTGTATCTCACAATATCTCTGTATATTTCATTGTTATATCTCTGCCTTTATTTTGTTCTCAAAATTAATCTGAATCAGTGGTATTAGAGTAGGTTGCTCATTGTCGTTTCTTAATGCATGTCCCCAACGAGGTCAAGGTATAGAGAGTTGGATCTCAAGCTAGTTTCCCTTAAAAACAACCCCTATCATCAGCCTAAGAGGCCTCCCATGGTGGAATAAAAGAGAGACATGGGAGCAGAATATCCCATCAAGTCTTTTCTCATGAAATCCCTCACGCAACAAAGGAATGAGATGTTGGAGAATTTTTCCCAAATCCTTCAATGATTGTTGAAAATAACAATCATGTCTTCATCAAGCATTCGCTTTGGATATGCTACCCCGTTCAAGGTACAAGTTAATTTTTATATTCCCGTATTTGAAGGTCAAATTGACATGGATGCCTTAGAAAAATGGTTAAATTTTCTATAAGGTTATTTCTTTGTTCACAATTTTTCCGACAGAGAAAAGATCGCCTTTTCGTTCCTTAAGTCTCTCCCCCATGTCAAACATTGGTGGGAAACTTACTTGGAGAAAAGTTCCACAAAGGAATCTGGAATATTTGGGGTTGAGCCCACTTGGGACTCTTTTATGCATGTGTTCAAGGAGCAATATTACCCTATGGGAAATGATGATGATCAGTACATGAGATGGCCACCCTGCATAAAAAATGGGACCAAACAATGACAGAGTTCACAAATAAATTTCATACCTTGCACACCAAGATGGGTATCAAAGACTCTAAGTGGCATCTAAATCTGAAATATCATGGGGCTCTACACAGGTACATCCAAACTGAAATGGAGTTTCTAGACATCTCATCACTAGGAGTCGCTTATAGATATGTTTTCAATCTAGCAGAAATTTAAGCAGCAGAAAAAGAGAGAATTTGGGTCTAGAAATCTGAAACAACCAAAGTATGGTAAAGGCATCTCTAAATCACAGAGCTATCAACTTCCAGAAAACCATTCCAAGCCATAGGAAAACAAGGGTAACGGGAAGACAAAGAAGTACACTGGAAAGTGGTGTGACTTCTACAAAATCCCTTGGCACAACACTGATGAATGTCGCTCAAAAAAATCATTGGTGGCCTAACTCAAATAAACAGAGTCAAGCCCCAAATCAGACTTTCATTCAGACACTAATAAAAGGAGACATGTAATTAATGTTGAACCCACTACCATTGTCGCAACTGCAACAATCCAACCAAAAGAACCATAGGATCCTGAGGAGGGGGAGCACCTTTTCCATTCACATATGTGGGTGAAGGGGACTCCACTGCGTTTTATTATTGATAGTGAAAGCCAGAAGAACCTCATCTTAGCAGAGGTTATCAAGTAGTTGGATTTCCCGACAACACCACACCTGCAACCATACAACATCAGATGGCTTCGCTAGGGATGAGATATTCATATCAATCAGAAGTGACTCTTGTCATACATCATCAATCCCTTCAAGGATGAGGTATTGTTTGATGTTTCCCCACTAGAATTATATGATGTTTTGTTGGTCCAGCCATATATGTGGAGGCGTCATGTTGTTTATGAGTCTTGACCCCATAGCATCATTGTTACTCTGGGCGTTCATCCCTATAGGATACTAGAGATAGTTATGACTACTGTACCGAAAAAATAGTTCCACAAAGTGATCTCTCATACCGCAAAGTTCATCCTCTTCACAATCTGTTCAAAAGGTGAATAGAAGGAAATTGCAACCACTACAACCTCAGTCCAAGCACCTTCTATCCAGTAGAAGCAAGTCGAAAAGATTGCAGCAAAGAGAAAATATTTTTTCTGCACACAGTCATATCATGTAGCTAGAATATTTAAAAGGGTCCAACCCTTCCAACATCAGGTTCTCTACAACCTTCCACAAGCCAGGTAATGCAACTTCCCCAACAAGGCAAGAAGCTCACCAAGGTTCAGATTCAGCAAATGCTTCCCCCTCTCCCCAGGAATTCAATGTAATGGAGACCATTTCTTTCTAAGGAGGGAAGATTGATCTAGGTGGATATCAGTGGCCACCCACCTATTCCAACTGGCTCAAAACAATTCTTTGGCAATTTACTATTTTTAGCATTTTTTCGGGTCCTAAACTTTCGGGGCCATTTTAAGGGCCTAAACAACGTTTTTTTCATGATCGGGAATCTCAATAATTTTTTAAAGTGTTATTGAGCCTATTAAATGAAGCTTCTTTTCAATACCTTTCCAATGAGCTATCATGTTCCCCAAACGGAGATCGTATGCCAAAGTTACGCCCCTAAGAAGTTGATACACCAAACTACCCAAAACGAGATCCACAAACTTGTTGGATTTTCATATTCCGGGGTTAGGGTTTTGGATTTTATTTATGTTAAAAAGAAATTTGGAGCCTCATTGTAACGATCATGTTCTTGTGAATGAGCATATCCTTCTCATCTCTTCTCCGAGATAAGATGCCATCATTCTAGCAAGTCATTCACTCTGTAATTTTACAGTTTTTGTACATTCTCTCATTAATAAAAATTGTGCATTAGTGTATCTCTGTGCTTATTGCAATATTTTTTTGTATCTCATAATATCTTTGTATATTTCATTGTTATATCTTTGTCTTCATTTCATTCTCAAAAATAATCTGGATCAGGTGTGAAGGTTGGAAAGTTGAGTATACTAGTCCATAGCTCTCTTGGTCAGTGGAGTTATGAGGTATTGCATCTTTTGTTGTTATGCCTAAGTGAAAGTGACTTATTCTATAATATAGCCAAAATATGCATGGTCATGGTGTGCTCCTTGAGGGATAGAGAACTAGCATCTCACTTTTTTTGTGCAACCTCATCTTGCAGGGCTTGAGTATGATTGCAGAGAGTTGTGAGTTATGTGGGGTTTGTTAAATAGTCCCATAGATTAAAAATTTGAGTAACCAGGTTGGTGAAGTATTCGACCAGGTTTCCACCATTTTGAATGACGTCGACTACTTGGGAATTTTTTATTGGTGAGCATCTTATTTCGGGGAGGTATGTTGTAGCTAGGCCTAGAGGGCAGTATTCTATAGATGTAGAGCTTGCATATGATTGATGATTGATTGCATTTTATAAAGGGTTGGAATATCTAGCTGCTTCGATGCCATATTGGGGATGTAGGAATAGGTCTCACTAAGAAAGGAGACCAACGCTAATTGGTCTTTCAGTAGTGAGGTATAGTAGCTCTAAGTGTTGGCATGGACTGTAAATTCTACCAAGTGTCGATCCTGAAGTGTCTGCCTTGATGCTTCAAGTTCCCGACGAGCAAGAAATTATCTTTGTAACTTAGAGAATGTGTTATTACAATTGGACAACTCTTGTTCCAGATTGAGATGGTCCTGGGTGATTTCCTACTAGATATATCACTACAATTCCCCCCACTCATGGACTACGCCAGTGATTAAATGAGGGATTTAAGTTGTAGGTACTTGAGATAAATCTAGGTCGATTGGGCCCGAATTAGGAAGAATTAGGACAAGGTGGTTGGCATAGGCTATTGAATGGGAAATACATTCGGTTGGGGACAAGGAGAATTTCTAGACCAGAAGTTGCATTTTCAAGTTCAGATCATTGTGAGATACTTGTTGTTTGGCTAAGTGGACACATATTTCCTTTAATAATGTCTCAACTTTTTTAGGTGAGTTGTGAAAAATTTCTTTCGTTGGGTGTTGGGAAGAGGTGTGGTGGTGTTTATTGGAGGTGGAGGAGGGGTCGGGTTGATATGCAGCCACAGGGGTTTTTTTAATAATTGGGGTTGGCCAAAGAGAAGAGGGGGGGTCATGATCAGATTCAGAATCAATGGTTATCTGTATAGGTTTTTTAGGATTAGAGCCTCGGCTGCGCTTTTTAACTGGGGTTGCATCAGGATCATAGTAGCTGGTAGGTGGGGAGTCCTAAGTGGAATGGGAAGACTCTGTGTTTTGTTGCTTGGGCACTGATTGATCGTGCATGGATCACGTAGAATAGATTTATTCGAAGGCGGCTTAGCTCGAGGCTAGTCATGGCTCCACTCCTATGATAATATCCCTTTCTGTGATATAGAAGGGAAGCACCTCCTCAGTATTATCTATGGATGCATGGGGAGTTATGATAACATTATGGATAGTACATTTAAACTGTAGGTGATTCTCATACCTGGTAAAGAGGTTTTGTGGAATGCAAACTCTTTCATATGATGCGTTGATCAGTTGGGTGTACCATCAATGGAAATCTTCCAAGATGTGTTCATGGATGTCTATGTTCTTGGAGTGTTGTAATGGTAGGAATTGAGGGGCCAGAAATGAGTGTGTGTCCACCACGTTAATTGAAAATGCTGGAGGCGGTTTCCATAAGACCATACCAAGCAATAGAAGAACCCAACTATAATGAAATCANCCCTGGGCACATTGTTGGCATGTGAGAATGACCCCCAATGGAAATTCATCCTTCTGGAATTTACGAACGAGCTTGTAGGATAGAAGTTGGGTGGAAAATTGAACTATTGCATCATTGATGTCAGCTATGACTGCATTGTGCTTACCCCTTCTAGTGCCATACAAGGATTACACCTTCTCTAGTGGTATATCCTTTTCTTTCAGATCGTTTATGGGATATTCACCAAAATCGGGCAAACCGGAAATACGTTGAATAACATAAATATAGATAGGATATGGCTGATCAAGCTAGAGGTGACCTCCATGCACTCTAGTTAGGAGGAAGTGAACACAGGACTGAATATCACAGGCTCAGCCAAAATGCAGACATTTGAGAAGATATAGAATGTTGAATCGTTGTAATGGGCATGCTCATTCCTGCATTATGTTCTTGGTGGTGCCATCCTCCTTGGTAATAATCTCAGTGTATATATCCTCCTAGAGTTCAGAGAACTATTGAGGGTCTTGGACATTTTAATCGACATATTTGAGTACGGGAATTTTTCCAAATGGGAGTTCGTCACATATGATGTCGAATGGTAGCACCAGATTAGGAATCAGTCGTTCTTTAACAGTTTTGGACTTTGTGAGTACCTTAGGTTTTCTTGAAGAAGCCATGCTTGTAGATATGGAAAGGGTGGAAGAAGTGATGGTCTGGTTTATAGTGGTGGTGTTGGAATTTATGTAGTAGGGCAAGGAAAAGGAAGCGATAGAGGTGAAAGGAGAATGGAAAAAAGGTAGTTATAAATTATGTGTGCCTGAATGGATAGTTTTCTAGTTACACATGGGACTACACATCTCAATGGACACACCACTCAGAGTTTGGGCATTTCATAATTAGTATGTTGCTCTTAAATTTGGAAGATTCTTTACTAAGACCAATACTCGTGTGGAGATTCGCACTACTTGTAGCTTTTAATCAGAAAGGAGGGGAAACCATCCTTTTTCCAACAAAGGTTGATGGGATGTATGTTTCTGGATGAAATGTAACAAATGACTGGTGTTTTAAGCACTATGATTTTCATGGTAGTGTCACTATCAGATTAGGAAAAATAATAATGACAGAGATGACAGAAATCATGCATGACTTTACTAGCAAGGTGTAGCACATGCCTCAATGCACCCTAGTGGAAATAAATGATAGCTTAGGGAAGCAGGGCGGCCCTCAGTAGGTCACTATGCACCCGCATTCAGGTGTGGTCGATCAATGACCGCTTAAGGATAGGAGTGAGATCAAGCAGAGGGGGTTCTGATAAATGCCATTGATTGATTATGATGTCGATAGGTGTATGGGAGGGTTCCACCATATTTCTAGGTTTAGGGAGTAGTCATTCATGGAATAGATCATCGCAAGGGAATGAAGTTCGTATGCGTTTCCCAATGTAAAATTGAGGAATTGATGACATGGGGTTCTTTTTGGGAAACCGTTGGTGAGCATTCATATAGTGACCCTATGTATTGCGTCACTAATTCAAAATCCATCACCTTTCATAGGGATAGGTATGGTGACGGATATTGATATCTAGACAAAATATTTCACTCAAGGATGCTTTCAGTGTCGACCAGTCGTGATAAATGTCTTGATGGGTTTCCCACTAGGCCGTGGTAATCCCTATCAATGTTGAGTCAAGTGCGAAAGGTCTATGATATTCAAGAATGTGTCACAACCAGCTAATCAAGAGGCCAACTGACTTTTACCCATCATACTAATAGGTGCCAAAGTCTTTGTTCTTTCTTCTGTCGAGTTGTGTGCACACCTCCTGGTCAATACCTCATAAATTTTATTTTTCTATCTATCCAAGGAAACTTCATAATTTGTGTCGTATGACTTGACACTCCTCCAACTTAACTCTCTGTCTGTGGTGGGGTTGATATAGTCTTCCCTACAACTCAGAACCTTTTAGATATTCTCAATTATTGATCTCTACACATCCTCATTGATAGGATCATTGTAGTGGTCACCTTCATATAGATCGAGTGGTGTGACTATGCATAGAGTGTCACTCTCAAATAATATTTGGTGCTTTTTCAAGTTCAAGACTACATTATTGTCAAAGGCCCAGTCAATTTCTAGAAATGTAGAGTAGGGATCTGACTCATCCATGATTTCAATGACTTCAAAGTTGGCCTTCATGTTTACCCCTTCTATATCTACCTCCACCTACTCTAGTCGGTCGATGGGGTAGATATTATACTAGTTGGCTAATCAAATCTAAATGGGTGACCAAACTAGATTTGTTTTCCCCATCACTTCCCGGGACTTCTTGGGTAAAATGTTCACATCGGATACTAGATCCAACATCAATCCATCCATATCATACCTACCAAGATCTTAGGTCATCTTAAATTATTGGCCATTGTGCTTATGCTTGCTGACCTGGAAGACATCTCTTTCTGGCAACAAAGCTCCAATGGTGGTCTCCTCCCCTTGGTCTTTCATGAAAGCAGTTAACATCTAATTCAACTTGCTTGCAGCATTTGAATCTCTTAGAAAATGAAAAATGGAGTGCAAGAAGGTATTGAATTGATCCTTTTCTTCTGCCATGTGATCGAGGTCTCACAAGGCTTCTGCGCATTGCAACTCTTCTTGGCATTGTTCATATGATTCCCACTCAATGTGCTACAACATAATATATCTACGTTCTTATTCTATTGATAATTAGGTGGCATGTTGGATTTCTTCGCGCACATGAGCTTCCTCCAAATACCTCTGTGTCATGCACTGTAGTTATTCACATGCACAGGATTTTTCCAGCAACCTTTGTGTCACCTGCTGCACTTCCCCGTGGATCCATGTTTCTTCAAGAGAACTTTGTGTCACCCTCTAAACTTCC
>JASDQU010295358.1:0-14179 GCA_032191745.1 Picea mariana | reverse complement strand
TAGACCACGCTACTCATCATGCTCAGTAGTGGGTCAAACCCGAGCTGGGACTAAGCTCCAGCCAAGGCAAGGAATCCTAGTCTAGGCTGAGGTTATAGGGATTCTTCCCAGGATGCCTTCTTACGCCCACTACTCACGAACTCTCATTCCCCACATGCCTGTTTCGCCCAAAAGTATACACCTTCACAAGAACAGTCCATTAGTGCTTCACCTCCCTCTCTGGGTCTCGACAACAGGCCAGATCAAGAAGTCTTAGAGCTCCGTAGCTGATGCTAGACTCTCTCTGGAAGAATACCACTTCCCAACAGACTCCTTCACCTGGAAATAACTTCTCATAGGCCTGACAGACTGCCTCTTTAACTAAGGGCCTTAAAAACCGGTTCTGCAGCCCCTTCTGACTCAATTCCTGCATGGTGAGGATAACCACAGCACAACTCCACTCAGAAAAATAGAAAACAACAACCTACAAACATATCGGGTATGGATTCAACTTTGCAATGGCGGATAGACCGGGTTCTGGAACTCACAAGTCGACTTTCCCCTCCTGACCAGTTTTCTCAATGGTGCATAGGTATGTCAAGGGTAGACGAAGACCAATAATGGAATTAGACGGATGATGTTTTGGTCTTCAGGAAGATATCTCGGTTTTCTGGTTCTCAGAGCTGTGTGAGGGTATCCGAAATCAGATGCAAAGGATGATGGAATGAGGAGTGACCCCCCCTCCCCGAATGACTTCTGCAGGTTTTTTTTTTAACTACGTGTGCCTGGGTTGACACATGTCACCCATGAAGCTGCATGCACTCCATCAACATGCGTTCCTCTCTAGGAACTTAGGACACAACATATATTTCAGGTGGCTTTTGGAATAATATTAAAATATTATTCCCAAGGACCTAAGCCCCTAGGCTCAACACTTAGCCTCTCTTTCTAACCTTCCAGCCCCCAATCCCTTACCCAATCTATGGAAGCTTAGTCCCCCATCACTCATTCATTGTGGTCGGTCTGCACGCAGCGGTGTTTGTATTTTTTATTAATGTTCTGCATGATTACATATACAAAAGCAGGTTCCCACCCTTAACACTTAGGCTTTCCAGCCTAATAACACATAAATCCACCAGCTTATATAAACTTGGCTCACCAGCCTATAAAACATAATTACAATTCATAATGCAAGCTCTATACTTCATAGACATGATTTACAACAGGGCTCGGCCTTGGGGACATTACAATTTTTAAGATGTTATTGGTTGTGCCTTCGACCATCATGTATAGAATAATCAAAACATAAAATAAGAGACATTGTTGTTCCCTCCCTATACTAGGGGGATTGAGGCTACAAAAAATTATTTGTGCAAGTGACAAAGAATATAGACTTGGGTAGTCCCTAGATTCCATATTATTTTATTTGGAGAATTGATTATTCTATTAGGATATGATTTGCTACTAGTATATATGTACTTATGTTGGACAAGGCACACATGTTAATATATGATTCACTACAAGTATTGTGTATGTAAATATGTTGGACATGGCATCAATCTCTTTGTAATAAAACTAATTAGCAAGTATATGGCCACGATGTTCAAAAATACACATTGAAAAATTCTTTGCAATCTTTTTACATTTTTTTTCCAAGATATGTCATTTTTTTATGATGTTGGTTCTATGGTGGTGATTGGGTCGGTTGCTTTGAAGGTGATATCATTTTCCCATTTATTTTTTTTTCTCTTGCTCCAATATTACTCTCAGAAAATTAGACAATAAACAAATGTCTTTTCTATTTTTATTATAGGTTAAATTGCTTTTTTTATTCATTTTTTTTTATATACTATGTCACTTAATTTATGTGCCAACGATATTATAAATAGTCCCCCATAAATATTTGACATGAAAAAATGCAAATTTTCGTTGTTTTTATTTTTATTTTTTAAATACTTCAAAATATAAATAATTTCAAAATACGTAATGACATATGAATATTGTGGATTCTTGTAACTCTTTATCAATCTGGAGATTAAAAACCACCTTTAGAGTAATGGAAAGTGGTACATGTCTATAGTTTAAGAATGCTAAGTAAAGTTTAAGTGAGATTATATTTAGGGATTCTCATCAATCTAAGATTCTATTTCAGAAACTTAAATGTTGATTAAAAAAGTATGTACTGGAAAGAAATAAATTTTATTTTTTTAGCCATTCTATGAGAGAATCATGGATAACTAGCATGGACTCATTTTATTCGATAAAATGAATATGTTGTACTCGAATCTATATTCATTAATTTGGTGTGTAATGCAGTGTCGTCAACTTTATATTTATTAGATGTGTAGTGCAGTGTTGTCGACTTTATATTTATTAAATGTGTAGTGCAATGTTGTCTGTCTTGTAGTGGTTGCTTTATCGTAACTCACTCTAGTGCTTACTCACATCCTCCAACCAACTCTACTTAAATTTTATGATAACTATACTAGTACTTTGATTTAGATGCCTTGTGTTGCAAAGAGTCCTAAAAAGTGTAGTGGAGAGGATTTTTATTTATTTATTTTTATGAAAAAACTGAAGTGGCCACATACTTCCCGTATAATATAATTGAATAGGGAAATATGCAGGAAAATTAAGAGTTAATTCAAAATTTAGATTCCTCCAAAATGAATCAATGTGGCCATCACTGATAGCATTTCTTATTGTAAAGTTTATAGTATTGAGTAGGTTCTCCATAAGATTGTTCTTCTTTTATTAATAATAAGATTGTTCTTTTTTTTTATTAATTAATTGTACACTCCATTTCAAGTAACTCACATACTAATATATGATTGGTTGATTATGCAACTCTTTGTCACCAGTTTTCCCCTAGTTGTTTTGATCTACTAATTTCTTTTTTTGTAATGCTTAAAATTTAATGTGTTTTCTTATCTCCCATGTATACCGTGGAATTTCAATGAGAATTGTGAGATTTTCTTTGTAGTTGGACTATGCATTAAAAAATAATTCTATTAATTGAGTAAGACTTACCTAATTTCACACTATGAATTATTGAATCATGTTAAAATACAATAATCTTTGTGGCTTTGACATTTGCAGGTTCATTAATTACTTCTAGTATTTCTATTTTCTAATTTGTATTCTTTTAAATGTGTAGTGAACACATGTTTCAAAGTGGATGAATGGTAATGGATGGATTTGGTTGGATTCACTTGACTTGGCTATCCTCTTGGATTTGATAGCTAGGGTTCGTGGCATAGTTGATGCTGAAAAGTATTTTATAAATCCCCTTGAAAGAGAAAAGAATTATCAATCATATGATGTACATCTAAATTGTTATGTGAGAGAGGAATTGGTTGAAAAGGTGGAGGAATTCCTGGAAAAGGTGAAGGAATTGGATTTTGTTTCCAATGCAACTCCATATAATAACATGATGAATATTTCTTTGAAAACAAGTCAGCAAGAGAAATTAGCTCTAGTTACACAATAAATTTTTATCTCAATAAATAAAAATGATAATTATGAAATGTTGCAGAATTTTTGAAAGAGGGGCTCACAACTTGTTTAGCAATTTTCTGTCTGAGCTCTTTAGTAAGAAGACCACCCTTGTCCAAAGATTAAATGTTATGTAATGCTTATTGCAGACCACCCTTGGACAAATATTAAATGATTTGTAATTCTTATTGCTCCCCAAAACAAAAATGCATTTGCATGCTAAGTTGTCTTTCGTAATCAGGTTATAGTCTCAAAGTAATTTATAGATCAAAATTATGTCTTGTGCACTTAGAGTCATCTTCAACTTCAAGAACATGCCTAAGAAATTTATTGTTGGGTATTTCAATAGTTTCTCTTATGCACATAATACCGACCATAGTTATAATAGTGAGGTACGTAAATTACATTGGGTTCTGCAATCATTTCTCTTATGCACATAGTACCGACGATCGTTATAATAACGAGGTATGAAAATTAGAAATGGGATAATTTGTATTGATTTTTCTTCTTTTCAATTTGAATAATTTTGGATCAATCTAAATAATTTAAAGTTTTCTTATACTTCCTTGGATTTGAGTTGGGCATCCCCCAAACTTTCTTGTGATTTACACAAAAAATGTTCTTGTGATTTATAACAAAAAAGAGGCAAGCAAAGGAAACATTATTGTAGAGACAATCGAAAAGATAATTACGCATGAATCTGAAACATGAAATAAGATGTTTAATTTGAAAAAAAATCATTATATTAAATCATTGACTTGATTTTTTTTTATATGCTAATTGCTAAATGATGTGGAGATCAACTACTAGTTCCAGTCAAAATAGAAACAAAACAACCATTGATTTGGAGCGAAGAACCTAAAATTTGTGTTTAAATGAATGTTTTTAAACTCTTGAGAGTCTAAATGTGATCTAAACAACTGACATCTAGCAAATGTTTGCAAATAAATGGAACATTTGAAACACATTAATCCACAAAATAAAAATTCCACTCAATTTGATGGGTTAACCTTTCAGGCTCTTCTTCCATCCATATCTATAGCTTCACAGGAGTGGATCACAAACTTCCACTGACAACACGAAAGATGCATAATCCTATGGACTTAAGATTAAATTTATGCATATAAAGCTAAACAAAGTTGCAGTCAAACTATTTAGAAGCGCATTCAAACAAAAAAACACTAAACATGCATGTGATAAAAATGCTTCCCTTCAAACTCACTAGAAATTTCCCTCAAATTTTCCTTTCCATGTCTTTGATTCCTCACATTTGTGCCATGAAAATATCTAATATCCTACAAGTTTAGTTGATTTTTTCGCAGACAGAGTAGTGGTGCACAAACGATAGTAGAAAATCCTTTTAATGGTTGGAAAAAAAAATTAATTTCACCATTATCCTCTTCCCCCTGAATCGCCAAATCAAAGCACATGTAACAATACTCAAGGTGCTTTGTTTCTGGTGACAACGACATCCTCCATTAATTTGATTTCCATTTCGTGGGAATGCCAACCATGAATTCATGGCAAGCAAGAATATGAGAAAGAGCAATTGGAGAGAAATTTTAGTTTGTTGGGAAGAGGAAGCCAATCGGTCCAATATTAACCTTGAAAGTGGATATTAATTAGCATTTAAAAATAACCTTGAAATTTGATATTAACTGGCATTTAAAAATAAAATTGAAGAACATCGATGAAATATTCAAAAAGGGAAAAATCCAAAAACTAAAGACATGGTGAGTATCACCGATGGAAACAAAATACAACTGTAGGTCGTCTCCATGAAGCTAATGGACATTGAAATTACTATTAGATATTGCCTACAAGGTTATCTGCACCAAGACACCCCAACCCCAATCTGAAGCTCTAGGTAGGCATTCAAACTTCAACGTCAGGTTGAATAAACCATATATCAAATTAAAAAGCGTAATCAAATAAAAAGTGGAGAGGAAGGGTTGAGAAATAAATTAAGGGAAAACCTAGCACCGATGTAAAAACAATCATATGGATGTAGACCCCCAAAAAAATAACCGACACCAAAAATTGTTGTTTCAGGACGTCCTACGACTGCTTCACCTGCCAATAAAACTCCAAACCTTGAATGATTTTACAGGCCTATAAACTAACATAACATGCACAAAAAATAGAATGAGAACCTAAAACCTGTGTGAGACTAACTCTGTGGGTGTATTCATAATCGATCCAAAAACCTATCCGTCTTGTATTGCGAGAGATAGAACAAGAACCGGATCTAATGTATTTAGAGGACAGGTGAACATCCATCATGATTCTTCACCCAACACGATGAAATCATGGGGTGAAGATGAATGAATGAGGCTTTCAACAAACGACGAACCGTGGACAAAACCACCCAAAAAATCCATTTCACATAAAAAATACCAAAATCCTTAAGCAGGGTGGGGTTGGTGAAACCAATATGTTCATATTGATATTTACAAAACCCAAAATATTAAAATACCAAATCCCTTAAGCAACGTGGGTCAGTGAAAATATCTAAAATGGCGGTTTCTTCATGTCTAGTTTTCTCTTCTGCAAACCCTTAGTCCCATTTATCTTTCAAACGTCAAAATTCTTCAAAACCCTACTAAACCCAAAAATATTAAAAATAAAAAAGCCAAAACCCTTAAACATGGTATGTGGCAGTAAAAACCTTTGAAATGGTGATTTCTTGGTGAAAAATTTTCCCTCCTGCAAACCGTTACTCCACTTATAATGTCAAAACCATGTTGGAATATTGAGAGAGGGGTGAATCATTAATAGATAAATATAATCCTTTTTAACCATATAATCCAAGTGAAATATCAATGTAGCATTATCATCCTATAACTGCAGATTAAATAAGAAATGAACAAATGAACAATCATACACATACATAATACACCAATGTTTTACGTGGAAACCCAAAGCGGGAGTAAACCACATAATGCTTTTTCTTATATGTCTTGAAGAATTCCATTCATTAGAAGCACCAACTTCCTTTGTTTTCCAGCTGCAACTGGAAGGAGGTTTCAACCCCCTAGTTTCTCAGGCTACAACTTGAGGGAAGCTCCAACTCCACAATTCTCTGGCTATGCCCAGAAGGAGGCTACAACCCCCTATGTTCTCCACATACAATCAGAAGGTGGCTACAACCACTTGTCCTCCAACTGCCCTAACATAGAAATAGAAATATGGAACCACTGTGAGATATACCATTGTACAACTGTATCAATCTGTACCAACGACCTGCATCCAACTTGTACAACTGCCCTGCAATCAATATGTACCTGAACTGAACATGTATCAACAAAGTTCAATAGGTATGTGACCTGTAGTGCTACAACACGTGTATGTACATGCCCTTTCTGTTATGCAACCCACGTATGTACGCAATCAAATTGTTATGCAACCTGTGTATGCCTTCTGAAAACTAGGGTTTTCTTTCTCTTGAAAACTTATGACCCTCTGTAACTTTTTCACATAGATATGTAACCTGTCATTGTATTCAGATTGTAACTGTACCCTGTACATGCATCCTCATACATAACCTTTACCCAAATCATATATATCTCTCTCTATTCATGTGCCATATAGGTGTGTGTAATCATGAACAATTATAATAACCCTCACATGATCTAGTCATCAAACCCTTTATGATATTCAACTTTTCAATACATCAACCACTTCACAGTTAAAAGCTCTCAACCATGTACCACAAAAACCCTTATCCATATGCCAAGAAATACAAGATGTGCCTCAACAATAAGTATCAATGATAAATATACCATCACTGTATTTTCTGTAGATCTGACTTATGTAGAAGATCCCATGCAACCACTAGTCTCTCTAGGGAGAATTCTCAACTCTCCATAACCATTTCTCATGCATACATCAAAATCCAACTATTCATAGAAATAAGGCATACCTTTTGAACCAATGGATAGATTTGATGTATCTGAGCACTGTAGACCTTCCTGGGAGCTTGATCTTAGAATCTAGAACCTCTGCATCTTCATCTCTTCAAGTTTCCATGGATTTACCAACATGTACGCACCCTAATACACTGCCAACCCACATACATACACACCCTAATACACTGTCATCCCGTGTACTGTACACTCCCTAATACATTGTCAGCCCATGTACGCCTAAAAAACTAGGGGTTTTTAGTATTTTTTGTAATTCCTAGAATTTCTCTTTCAACCCTTCATACTACCTCAGACTTTCGCAACTTCAGATGTATCAATGAGTACTTGCAATAATCCTTACACAAAAAAAGATATTCAATGTGTTCAAGTGTGATTAAATGAGAAAGATTTACCTCATATTTATACTTTCATGTAGAATTACACTTTCCTTATTTTAGGGATTTCTCTATTTACTTTATTATTTGAATAATTTATTTTGCAAACACTTTAACTTTTAGGGGCTTCTAGATGACTCATGAGGGTCCTCCAAATTCACATGGCCATAAATCTCTAATCGTGAGCAGTTATGTGACGTTCTACATACCACTGGAAATGGCATGCCAATCACTATCCATCTAGGTTAGTTTCACTGACAAATTCACTGAACTTCATCTCATTATTCCATAATTAAGCATGGGTTCTCTAACCATACTTCTAGGATAACTCAATCTGCAAAGTGTCTTCCCGTGAGGGCTTTCACCATAAGGGGGCCACTTTGGAGTCCATCCATTTGTACTTCTTATCAACCATGACAAGACAATAATGAGTCATATTTACATCAAACAAACTTGGGTCCATTACCCAAACCTTCGTGCTACCAGACTTTCTTCAAGGGTTGACATCAATGACAACCAACCTTAATCAACAATCTCCTCGTTTGGCATTGATGGAAACACTTTGATGCAATACTGAAATCCTGTCATGCAATACTGGAGTCATATCACTCATGCTCCCCCTGGAACCATGCCTCTGTCTTATGAATCTCTGGACCATTGCTCCCCCTGGAATCATGCCTCTGTCCTCTACATCTGATAAATCTCTCCCCCTTTGTCATCAATGGCAGAGATATCTTTCCATCTGGGGTTGCTCCCCCTAACCGAACTGTCCTCTTTATGGTGCTTCCTCGTGTACATCTAAGACATATAATATAAGCATTTGAAAACATTCATTTTGGAGTAGAAATAACTCTAAGTCTCTAACAAAGATACTCAAAGGCTTTTCGTGGAAGTGGTTTTGTAAAGATGTCTACCACTTGTTCTTTTGTGCCCACATACTCAACTTTGATGTTCTTTTCTGCAACCTATTCCCATAGAAAGTGATACTTGATTGGAATGTGCTTCGTCTTGGATTGGATCATTGGGTTCTTTGAGATATTGATGACTCTTGTATTAGCACAATAGATTGGAATGGGCTCATCATACGCAACCTGTATATCTGTCAGAGTTTGTTTCATCCAAAGAACCTATGTACAACATGTTGTTGCTGCAATATGCTCTACATCGACTGTAGATAAAGATATTGATGATTGTTTCTTGCTTAGCCATGATACTAAACACTCACCCAAGTAGAACGCTGCTCCACTGGTGCTTCATTGGTCATCAATATAACCTTCCCAATCTGAATCTGTGTAGACAATAACTGATAGATCCTTTCCTTTCAAATACCATAATCCAAACTCTTATGTTCCTTTGAGATATCTGAAAATCCTCTTCACTGCTAATACATGTGATTCCTTTGGTGCTTCTTGAAATTGTGCCACCTATCCAACTGCCTGCATTACATCTGGTCTGGATGTTGTCACATATAGTAGGCTACCAATCATTGACCTATATTGCCTCTTATGTGTAGACTTTTAATCATCATCTTTGATCAACTTACAACTGGTTTGCATGGGAGTGATAACTGGTTTGCAATCTTCCATTCTGAACCTCTTTAGCATTTATCTGATATACTTGGTTTAAGAAATAAAAATTCCTTGGTTTCTTTGACGTATATGAAGTCCCAAAGAGAAGGATAGTTCTCCAAGTAATGACATTTCAAATTCATTCTGCATATCCTTTGCACATTTTTGGCTTAACTTGTCATCATCACTACCAAAAATAATATCATCAACATAAACTTCAATTAATAAAATACTATATTGACTTACCTTGATGTAGAGGTTGTTGTTTGCACTTCCTTTTCTAAACCCTTCCTGTTGTAGATATTTATCCAGTCTAGAGTACCATGCCCTAGGAGCCTGTTTTAATTTACACACAAGACCTTCTTTAATTTACACACATAATATGCATTCTCTAACAACTTAAATCCTTCTGGTTGTTCAATGTAGACTTCTTCTTCAATTTCCCCATTCAAAAAAGATGATTTTATGTCCATCTGATACACTTTAATATTTTTGGAGCATGTATAAGCTAAAAGCAATCAGATTGCTTCCATTCTAGCAACTGGGGAAAATGTCTCTTCAAATTCATTTCCTTCAACCTATGCACATCCTTTACATACCAATATAGCATTGTTCCTTGTAACCTGTCTATCTTCATTCAATTTATTCTTGTATACCCACTTTGCATCGATCACATTCTTATCCTTTGGTCTTGAAACCAATTCCCAAGTGTCATTTTTCTCTATTTGATCCAATTCTTCATCCATGGACTTATTCCAAAATTCATCCTTGCTTACCTCTTCAAAACAGGTTGGTTCAATCATAGATGAGAGTGCTAGGTGTATTTGTTCTGGTGAATGCATTTTTCTTCTAGTCTCAACTCTTGCATCTTTGTTTTCGATAATTTGATCTGAAGGATGATTCTTCTGTACTCGTCTGTTGGGTGTCTTTGGAGGCACTTGTTGAAATTGCTCTTCCGCTTCTGTCAGATCCTCTTCATCTTCCCCTTATTTTTCATCTTTTGTTTCTTCTTCATAAAGTTGTTCCATTGATTCATTTTCTTCTTCCTTTAATTCTTGTCTCCCTGTTTCATCAATTGTTACGTTGATGATTTCCGCAACTTTGTTCAATATCAGGTTGTAACACTTATATGATTTCCTTGTACTTGAGTAACCAACAAGTACTCCTTTGTCCACACGAGAGTCAAACTTTCTCATTCTGCCATCTTCTCTTTTGATGTAGCATCTGCTTCCAAAAACTATGAAGTGCTTCACATTTGATGGTCTTCCTTTCCATAGCTCGTAGGGAGTTTTGTCAGTGTTGTTTTTGTTCATTAATTTGTTTTGAATGTGAATTGTTGTATGCACTGTCTGTGTCCAAAAAATATCTGTCAATTTGGAATCCATTAGCATTGTTCGAGCCATTTCATGTACTGTCCTGTTCTTTCTTTTAACAACTCCATTCTGTTGAGGTGTCCTAGCAACATAGAATTGCCTTTTTATTCCATGACTGCTACAGTAGTCCATAAGTTCCTTTGAAGTGAACTCTCCTCCATTATCATATCTCAAGCATTTGATTTTTGAATCCATTTCATTTTCAACCATTTCCTTGTAAATCTTGAGGTTTTCAAAAGCTTCTGACTTATTCTTGAGAAAACAAACTGCAGTCATTCGTGTATAATCATCAACTAATAACATAAATTATTTCTCACCTTTTAAACCCTTTGTTGTATTTGGTCCAATTAGATCGGTATGCACAATTTCCAGTGGTCTTGTTGTTGAATATTCCTTTGATTTGAACATGATTTGTTTGATTTCCTTGGTGACAATGCTTGTATAAAGTGTTGGTTGGTTTCGTGATCTGGGACATTTCTTTGACTGCTTCTATTTTGTTGACTTTGACAAGGTTATAAAAATGTATGTGACCCATTCTTCTATGCCATAGCCAACTTTCATCTTCCTTTCCTAGACACCACTTTTCATTTCCAATTTCACTTAACACATATATGTTGCTTGAATTTCTCGTAGCTGTAGCACTCAATTTTTCTAAACCTTCTTTTATTATCTCACACTTTTATGAATCGAAAGTAACTTTATGAACTTGGTCACTCATTTGACTCACACTTAGAAGATTATGTTTCATATCTTCTACTAGTAGAACATTTTCTGCCTTTGTATTCTTGTTCCCAAATTTGACTGTGCCTTTTCCAATGATTTTAGCTGAATCATCATTTCCAAAGGAGACTGATCCATCTCTTTCCTTTCTTAATGTAAGAAACCTATCTCTGTCACCTGTCATTTGTTTTGAAGAGCCACTGTTAACATACCAGCCACATTTCTTCTGCTTAGATTGTAGAGAGAGTTTGCATTCTTCATTGTTGTACTGATTCTACTTTCTTATCCATGTCCTTTTCTGAGGATTGATTGTTGTTGTTCTGTTGTGGTTCTCTAGGATGGATTTTCATTCTGAAATCTTTGGAAATGTGTCCAAAGTTGTTACACTTGTAGCATTCCACTTCACTTCTCAATGATTCAAATTTGTTGTAACTTCTTCTCTGTATTTCACTAGGCCTTCTTGGATATCCCTTTTGTGTATGACTTTCAAGGTTGCTTATGTTCCTATTGTTAGCTCTGCAATTTACAACTTTATGTCCAAAATTATCACATGCATAACATAAACCAAAAAAGATAGTTTGATACCTGGGAGTTGATGATCTTCTGAAAGGAGGTTCTCTTATGAATCCTTCTTCTTCCTGAGACCTATCTTTTTCTATCGGTTGTTGATTCTGAAATCTGAATCTTCTCAGTGGAGGAGTGTCCCTATAATTTTCTCTATAGGCCTTCCTATCCCCTTTGATTGTTTTTGCATAAATTTTTGGATATGTTTATTGGTCTGTTGTTATGGAGCTTGATCCCTTTGTTGTCTGATTGTATCCAAGTCCAGACTTGTCATGCTTAGGCCTTTGACTGCTGATAATGTCATTCAAAACTTTTGAGTTGTTCTGCATATTTTTCTTTTGAAGATCCTTTCTTAATGTGACAATTTCTGCTTCCAAATTTTCAATGATCCTGTCTCTTCCTTCTAGTTGTTATTTGAGTGCTTGTTCAATTCTTTTATCTTCTTCAATTTGAACCTTCAAATTTGTGATCATTTGTTCTAATTCCCGAGTGTCTTCTTTCTTGTCTAGTTCTGCTTGTAGCTTCTTATTTTTCCTCTTTTCTCTTCTGATAACTTCTATGGCACTCATCAATTCCTCTCGGTAGTCAACTTCTTCCTCTTCAATTTCTTCTTCAACTTCTTCATATTTTGCTTCGGAGTCTTCTTTATTAGAGTCTTCTAATACCATGAATAGAACTTTTTATGTATCACTGTCACTGACTTCATCTTCATCTGATGATGAGATGTCTGCTTTGGTGCATAAGATTTTATTGAAAAATTTCTTTGTGGTTCTTTTGCCTTTATATGTTTGTTTTCTTTTTGAGTCACCTTCATCATTTCTCTTTTTCTTATGAGGACATTTGTTATCAAAATGACCAATACCATCACAATTAAAAGAAATTAAAGGAAGATTACCTCTATACCTACCGTTGGTTCCCTTGTTCAGTCTTATGACAAAATTGACCACTTCTTCATCATCTTCTGAGATGTCACTATTGTTGATATGTTCTTTTTCTTGTTGCTTTTCCTTTTTCTTTGATATTTTGGATGCTTTGAAGGCTGCTTCTTTTACATCTAGATTTTCTTGTTCAGTTCTCATTTCATATGTTGTAAAGATTCCATGTAGTTTGTCCATGCTTATTGAGTTTAGATATGCTCTTTCTTCTAGTGTTGATATCTTAGAGTCAAATCTCATAGGAAGAGATCTTAGTACCTTTTGAACAATTACAGATTCATTGATTTCTTCTCCCAATCCCATTATTGCATTTACTGTTTCATCGACTCGTAAGAAGTAAGCTACAATATTCTCATCTTCCTTCATCTTTAATTGTTCGAACTGACCTCTGTAAGTTTGAATCTTTGTTGCTTTGACTTTTGAATCTCCTTCATAAATATTTCGAAGTTTGTCCTAAATCTCTTTAGCGGATTTACAATGTGAAACTTTGGTGAATAATGTTTCACTAAGACCATTCAGAAGTGCATTTGTGGCTTTGGAATTATTCTGACTGAGTTTCACTGCTTTTTCATTTGTTGGTGGAACTGCTGGTATTGTGTATCCATCTACAATTGATTGCCAAATTTCAAATCCCTGTGCTTGTATATATGTCTTCATCCTATGCTCCAAAATGCATACTTTTGTCCATCAAACTGTGGTATTCCATTTTTATACAAGTTGTTGCTCTCCATGATCTACCTTTCAGTGGTTGAACTGATCTCTAAAGGAACCCACTCTGAAACCAATTGTTGGATTACTGAGAGGGGGGGTGACTAAGTAATAGAGAAATCTAATCCTTTTTAACCATATAATCCAAGTGAAATATCAATGTAGCATTATCATCCAATATTTGCAGAGTAAATAAGCAATGAACAAATGAACAATCATACACATACACAATACACCAGTGTTTTATGTGGAAACCCAAAGCGAGAGAAAACCACATAATGCTTTTTCTTATATGTATTGAATAATTGCATTCATTGGAAGCACAAAATTCCTTTGTTTTCCAACTGCAACTGGAAGGAGGCTTCAACCCCCTAGTTTCTCAAGCTACAACCTGAGGGAAGCTCCAACTCTCCAATTCTATCACTACAACCAAAAGGAGGCTACAACCCCCTATGTTCTTCGGCTACAACTGGAAGGTGGCTACAACCACCTCTCCTTGCCCCGTCCAACTGTTGCATTACTGATTCACCCCCCCCC
>JASDQU010295357.1:0-11910 GCA_032191745.1 Picea mariana | reverse complement strand
TGAAAGAATTATTAGTTCGACCGAAAGAATGTTAGTATGAATTTTGAAAACCCGATTCTCACAAAAGTGTTACCCAACTTCGTGATTTTAACCAATATGGAAGTAAAGTTTGAAGATGAGGACAAGGCAGTTATGCTACTGTGTTCCTTTCCTAAGTCTTTGGATCATTTGGTTATAACTGTGTGGTTTAACACAACAAACACCATTGATTATGACACTATTTTGGGAGCTTTGTTGTCTGAGGAGATAAGGAAAACCTTCGGTAAAGAAACCTCAACAACAAAAAGAAAAGGTGGTGAGAGGTCGATCTACATAAGGAGGGAAAGATCAAAAAGGTACAACCAGGTCTAAGTTAAAAGACAGTAAGGGTAAGGAAAACTATTGGTGTTTTGGAAAATTTGGGCATCTCAAGAAGGATTGTTGGAAAAGACAACAAGCATCCGAAGAGGACTCCACAAAAGAAGCAAATTTAGCTACAGGTATGGTTGATGAAGTTTTTTCTGTATGTTGTGTATCTCCACCTGTGTTCACGTAGAAGGTGCAGGGCAGTGATGGTTGAGTCACCGTGAAATAAAAAAATAAAAATTGTATTTAATTTGGAGTTGTAGAAATTCTTGATTGCATGTAAATGGGCATATGTCTGTAAGACTTGGATAGGGATGTGTACCCCTAGTTTATCAGGTCACCTATGAAAAGTGTAGAAATATATTTAGGTAGATTGAATATGTAGTGGGGCATGTATGTTTGGTTATCCTTGACTCGGTGAAAGAGTTAATGAGTTAAATATGTTTTTAGGTCAAAGAAGGTGTTTTTTCGGGTCCATGTGTTTTGGGTATCCCGTGGTATTGTGTCCATGGATTTGCATGTAATGAAGCCTATAAAAGGCTTGGTGAAATCCATTGTAAATAGGCCTGGAGGTAAGCGGTGAAGGCTTATTTGGCTGGCTTGGTCGGATTAGGTCAAGGTTGTTCGAATGCAAAGTTTGAGGTGGAGCAGTGTGTCCATTTTAAAAAGATGGTTCTATAGAAAGATTGATGTGTTGGTAGGTCAATCAAGTGTTTGAGAATATATGATGAAGGTAAGTTCGCATCCATAGAACTTGGAAAGTATTGCAAGGAAGTTGGGATCAAATAGGCATGTTCAATAATGCCAAGTTGTAGCAATAGTTATGGACATAAGCAATTGTGCTATATGGTAACTCGATCACCATCGGTTGCAAAACACGGGAAGATCCAGGAAGAGGTATGAATAGGTCATGTGGTAATTACTCAAATGTGAAATTATTCGGTTGTGATTCTTATGGTTTTTTTATCAGAAGTCTAAGTAGCACCCAAATCAAACATGTAGATATTTGATATGGTGATGGTGTTAAGGGGTACAGACAGTGGGATCCCACTACCCACAGAATCATCATGGACAAAGATGCAGTTTTTGATGAATCTCCTTTTATAAAATAAAACATAGTAAAATATGAAAGGTTCAAACCATGGTTGGTAGCAGACAAGTATTTTGAAGGTATTTATTTCCATGAAAGTTTCTCACCGATTGTTAAAATCTTGTTTATATTCATGTTGTGTTAGCACTGGTCATGATAGTATAGCTAGATGTTAAAATTGTTTTACATGGAGTTTTTTGGATAAGGGGATGTATATGGAACAACCAGAACGGTTAGTTCATAATGGCACCAAAATATTTTTTTGCAAACTGAAAAATCATTGTATGGCTTGAAGCATGCTATGCAAATGGTACAATATCTTTGATTCCTTCATGGTGAGCCAAATTTTACAGGAAGTGAGTATAGGCATTATGTTTATGGTATATTCATTATCTTTGTTTTATATGTTATGCTTGTTGCAATCATAAGCATGGTTGAGAACAACAGGTTGGCTCAGTTCGTTAGGACGTTTGTTATAAAGGATATGGGAGAAGAAAAATAAATATCGGGCATGGAAATACATAGAGATAGCGAATATGGTAAGCTTGGTTATCAAAATAGAAGAATGTGGTGAAGATACTCAGGAAATTCAATATGAATAATGTGAAACTAGTAAAATCCATTTGGCTTTCGATTGTAAATTCTCTTCAGGTTTATGTACTAATTGATGAAGAATAAAAGGGTTATATGTCTCAAGTGTTATATTCTAGTAGGAAGTTTGATGATTGCAATGGAGAAATGGTCAGCGTTTCACATGCAGTTGGTGGTGTCAATAGACACATGGAAAAATCAGGTCAAGAGCATGGAAATGGATTCTTCAAACACATAAGCACAAGTATAACCTACAGTGGTTGCAGTGATTTGGTCTGTCATTATGATTCATGAGATTTAGACAAGTGCATCGGTTTATTATACAAGTTATTGATGTAGACAGAATGGTCCATACTGGAGTGAATAGTGAAGGCATGTTCATGTAACGGTATTGTTAGAGAAGTTGTGGAGTTGTGATGGTGTTTGGCTTCTCTTGCAGGAAATATGATGGATGAATTAAGGGCATGATATATCAGGTAAATTGTTGTAAAGGTGGAGAATTTTTGAAACATACCAACGAATTTCTTCATGCGGTTACATGCACATGCACATGCATGCAACTATATTAGTGCGCATGCATGCAATCTATTTATGAACTGCTCATGTAACTATGTGATCTATTCATGATCAGTTTGTGTAATTGAGTGATAGATGTTATATATGCAAGCATACGCATAGAGGTGTGAGTAAAATATGAGTGCAATGTGTAGTGAGTGTGTGAGAGCAAGATGCAATATTGTGGAGTACAGTGTGTCTGTGAGGAGAGGATGGTTGTATGCATGTGATGGCTATTGTAATTCTCCCTTGAATAATAAGAATACCGACTATCATTTCCTGTGGTTTTTTCCTGTATTGAGTTTCCACATAAATCACTGTGTCAATGGTGAGTTTGTTGTTCTTGGTTTAATGTGTTTTTGATCTTGCTCATTTTATACTCTGTTATATGCTATGTTTTGATTCCACTGCCTAACACTTAAGCCTTCAACTCCAAATTAAGTTAGAAAAAAGAGGATACACTGATATATCGATTGAATGAACGAATTGAAATGTTGATTACGTGGGCTATATTTGAGAAAAGAGGTAGACTATTTATAAATAGTACATTGGTTGAATGTGCCAGAAGCATGATTAACATATTAAAAGTAAAAATATTTCTAATGGTTTTTAGGTTGAAGCAATAAGTATCGTTGTGTATCTTAAAAAGAGAAGTCCTACAAAAACTCTAGAGCACAACACACCTTTTGAATCATTTTAAGGTTGTAAACCAAAAGTTAGTCACCTGAATTTTTGGAAGCAAGGAATTTTCTCAGACTCCCAAAGAAATAGAAAACATTTAATGCTAAGGAAATCAAACAGATCTTTATAGTCTATTGTATAGATCATAGATCTTATAAACTTTTTGATCCCAACAGTCATAAGGTTTTTGCAAGCAGAGATGTTTTTTTTCATGAATATGTAGGTTGAAAAGAGAATGTTCATGATGTATGAAATCTTCCTAAATACAGCTATGAGAGTTCCAATGAAGAATATTTTGGACAGGTTCAGGTTGAAGCTCCAAACAACATTGGCATTGCAGGTAGCTAGAGAACACAAAGAAAGAGTGGTGCAACTCCAAGAAGGAGTGTAGCAACAACACAAAGTAGTTCAAACAAGGCAAGTTCAAACACTACTCAGTTATAAATATTATACATTAATGACTCAAGTTATGAGTGTAGAGGACGTTTAAATTTTGAACAAACTAAATATCATAAAGTATAGATGGATGCCATGAAAGAACATGATTCTATAATGAAAAATGAAACATGGGAATTCACATAATTGCCTAAGAATTGATTTTGCTGTGTAACCACATATGCAATTATGCAATTGCCTCTTCAACTACCCACATTTCAATCACTTGTCTTTTGAGAGCAGATACATCACTTCAACTACGCACATTTCAATCACCTGTCATGTGCAAGCCGATACATCACTAGGAAGACAATGATGATACATCACTATGTAGACAATGTTGCATAGGATCACTTAGAACGATATGTTGATGTGATTCTTTAATTTCCTTAGGAGGATCACTATAAGAGCGTGTGTATTGTAGCAACCTTGATAAGGTGATTACATCTTGTTATGACTTTCTCATATTATAGATACGATACATAAGATGTGTTGATTTTTAGAGGGTTGTGATTGCACATTTCAACATAAATTGGTTTAGAAGAAGAATGGGCATGTTTGTTATTATTGGGTAATTATGTATGCACCTCAAACAGGTAAACAAAGTAGTAAACCAATATGGAAGCACAACCATCATTCTATTCTATGCATCTTTATGATTAGAAGCAGAAGCAGAGAAAGCAGTGAACCAATATGAAAGCACAACCATCATTCTATTCTATGGATCTTGATGATTAGAAGCAGAAGCAAAGAAAGAAGTGAACCAATATGAAAGAACAACCATTATTCTATGCCTCTTCATGACTATAAGCAGAAGCAGACAAGTTTTGAACTAAACATCATTTATACCCTTTTAAATATGCATTGAGCATTTTTGTTGATGAAACGTATGGGAATATGTCTATCATTTACCCTTACGGATCAGTAATCTTGGTTTGAAATACGATTTTCCCAACAATAGGAATTTCCAACCATATTGTCATCGTCCTCATCTGAATCCAGGGTCTCGTACATTTTCCTATTAGAACATTCGGCTTCCTTCCCCAAGGAGCAAAGGATTAAGAGGAGAAAATTCGGCTTCGGGTTTACTGATGAAGGCATTTACCGAGAAGCAAAGGATTGAGATAATCCTTTGTTGTATAGACATCCCCTTCCCTATAGTTTCCAAGAAGATAACAATGTAGATGTTGGTTGAAGAAAACCGGAGCAGAGATGAAGGTAACAGAAGATCGATCCTTAAAATGAGGAAGAAAACAATGCAAGTCTTAGTTGAATAAATTGAATTGGAAATGAAGGTTATAGAGGATCGATCCTTAAATTGAGCTTCTAGATCATTTTGTTTTCATTACACTTACGAATATTCATTGGATCGATTAAAAGTACGAAGCCTTCCATTCTTATATGAAGTGTGAAAACTGCAATTGGAATACGTCCACAAATCCATGGCAGAAGAAACAAATCGTAGAGTGAACTGTACATTTACTTTACCTCAAAGAGAAAGGAATAACGAAAGTGAGATAATGGAAAAATATAAAATTAGAAATTAAATGAGTGTAATCTTTGCTGGAAATCCCTTGTGATTGTGCATAGCTTCCAAAATACATTGTGATAGTGGATCGCCCTGAATAAATGATGCAAACTGGAACTTTGCAGTTAAAATATGGGTTGAGATCTGATAACCTCCACATCTCTGTTTTTTGAAAATGACAACCATTAATGGTATATTTTCCTAGAATCAATAAAAATTAGTGAATGTCCACTTTCACCTCACATAATATACTTCATTCCTAACCTCTCTACGTACTCCCTCCATCTTCAGGGCCTCTGCATTCTTTGAGGCCATCTGTCCTCCCAACTCCATATTCTTTCACATCCAAATATGGCAGTTCCGTAAGAAGGAAAAAACTTGGAGGCGGGGGTCTATAATTCCAAATGAGGGATGTGACAATCCATAGAGAGAATTGAGAGGGAAGTGGCAAAAATACAACAAGGGGAGGATATGGCATGACATTGCACTGGAGAGGTGAGTTTGTTAATATATTTGACATTACAGGTCGAGGTGATTCCTTGAGGTTGTGTACTTTTAATTTAATCTGTGTCTGATGGAGCAAATGATAAATAACTAACAACTGATTTTCCTGCATACCTAGTCATCACAACTCTGGATCAAATAGCTACTCCATGGTTATTTGTTACTTTTTGTTGGTTGTTATAAATAAGCGATATCTCTCATACTTACACGTCCCGTCCTTGTGGCTTGTTTCAAATTGAATGGACAATATACTGCCCATTTCTTCCTGATCAAAGGTGTCATAGGCTAGAGCGCATTTGTCCATGTCTTCATGTTAATGGCTTCTCTAGGAAGTCAAACTCCTCCAACATGTTTCCCTCCGGTCAAAGTATACTTTTCCAGAGATAATACAAATTGCAAAAGGGTCATGTTGGCTTATGGGATCATTTTACAACACTTTCTTTTAATGTCTTCGTTATCTGCAAGTTCCTCCTCGTCACTATTGGTGCTCTCTTTTAGCACGACCATCATGCCATACTCATCGAACAAATTCCCTCAATATCTTGGCCACTACCTAACTCCTATCATTATTCTGTATTTTTTTTCATAAAAATATAGAAAATTGCCATTTTCTGTTATTTACATTGCTTTTGAGTCTATAAATGCATTAAGCATCCTATAAAACCTTCAAGGAATTCAAATTATACAGACTCAATCACTCAAATCTGGAGTTCCAACAATTTTTGTTTGGGTAAAAATTGATCGGAAAATATACCCATAAAACTCCAAAAAATCATTTAGACTATGTTGTGTGAATGCATATATGAGAAAATGTTGGTGTAAACGTGTGTGAAACATTCTAACGAACGGTATATACCAGACATCGTCGGCATAAACTTGTGTCAAATGGTCACTCCAACGCCTCCCAATTTCAATGTATCTATCCTCGATCCCTCCCAATTTTAAGGGTATGCAAATATATTTAAGTTGTATGGAAATTTTTATGTTGAAGTTTATTCTTGAATGGGACATGACTTTGAGGCTGCTAGGTTCGATTGCAGGCATGTTCGCATTCAAATATTGTTGTTCGAATAAAAGTGCCAAACACAAAAGATGGAAAGAAGCAATCTTATGTTGAGTATCTATTTGAGTCGATTATTTCCAATATCTAATGTGGTTCTCTCCTATCTGACAAAATGAGAAGAAAAGAAGACAATAAAGAGAAGACGAAATTAGAAAGCAGGAATGAGCATACCATAATTTGTTAAAGGGAAAAGAGCTCAGCTAAATAAGCTTCAGCAAATCAAGAAAATCAAGAAACAATTGTACAGCTGGTCAGGACAAATGGCAATGTACAGTCACACACTGTTGAGGTTACAGATATAACTAACACTCCCTCTTAGAATCAACAGTTACAAACATCATCACTGATAATACCTAAGTGTTGTCTATGAAAATAAAAAATGGATTTTCCTTGTGGCTTTGTTAAAATATCTGTGAGATGATATCGTGAGCCACAAAATTGATATGTGATGTCACCATTATTGAATAGCTCGCGATGAAGTGAAAACGAGTGTCAATATTCTTCATTTTCTTGCGATACACATGGTTCTTGGATAAATAAATTGTTGAGGTGTTGTCACAGAAGATAGGATTTCGCTCCTTTTCTATTTGTGACATATAATTCAATATTCTTCTTAGCCACACAGCTTGACAGGAAGCCGAGGTAGCAGCGACATACTCTACCTCTGCAAAAGATATTGATACAATGGGTTGCTTCTTTGATGCCCAAGAAATAAGGTTCGTGTCGAGGTGAAATGCATGTCCTGAGGTGCTTTTCTTGTCATCTAGGTTGTCTTCAAAATCACTGTCTGTAGCGGGATCGACATCCACCATTGATCTAGCAAGATCAATGCTCATGAGAAATTGCAGGCTTAGAACTTGCACACACTTTAACTTCCTTCCCAATCCCCGCAATGCGAAGATGCTCGTTCATAGCAGGATCGATATCCACCGTTCATCTATTGATCTAGCAAGATCAATGATCCTGAGTGATTGCGAGCTCACAACTTGCACAAACTTTAATTTCGTTCCTAATTCCCGCAATTCCTCCCCACCATCGATCTGTCTTCAATGAGGTCTCACGGTCGTGACTTATTCTTTGCTCGATCTGAAAGTTGATCTTGCGCTCGCTTAGGTCTTACGACTAAAACAAATTTCACCTTATCTGCAGGCTCGTCACTTCTAATCTTAATTAAAGGCTAAGATATGTTCCCTTGACCAATCTTACGGCTGTTGTAGCTTCTGCTTTGCTGCTTCTGCAAACTTCCTTCTGAAGAAAGAATTTCATGAATTCTTTAACTTCTCGCAAATCTTTAAGTGTTTCTTCCTTCTGCAGCTCGGTTCCTCGTGCTTGCTATCTCCAACGATATTTTGAGCATACTACGGACTGCAGACTGCTCTCCAAGCTGTGTGAGGAATCTTGCATCTCATTCTCTCATCTGCGAGACAAGGTAAGCTCTGCTCTCTTCTTCTTATGATCAAGATTCTCTCTAGGCACTGTGAAGAGGCTTACATCCTAAGATTTGATACCATGACAAAGTGAGAAGCAAATAATATAATATAGAGAAGACGAAATTAGAAAGCATGAATGAGCATAACACAATTCATTAAAGGGAAAAGAGCTGAGCTAAATAAGCTTCATCAAATCAAGAAAATCAAGAAACAATCATACAACTCGCATTGTAAGTCACATACTGTTGAGGTTACAGATATAATTAACACTATCATGTGGGTGATAGTGATGAGTGTAGTGAAGCATAACGAAGATGAGTTCTGCTGTGCAAATAAGACTTATGCCTCATTGGATTGGAGTCATTTAGGGATGAAACTTGCCGAAAGAACCCTGAAAGCATTATTGAGGCTTAGCCTTGTTGGTTTCCATTAGATATAATATATGGTGAGGACTCTTACACCCCACTTGCGAATGAAAAGGAAGTTGGTCCGTGCGATAGGGCGAGTTAAGAAACCTGTGACATGCATCCTGGACGTGAACCAACCAATCACCAAAGAAACTAGTGTACTTATAGCAAGCTCACTCGAATCATTAGTTCTTTTGAAAGCTCAGAAATGGGATAATCATCGGGAATATAATAAGCATTCTTAGCATCTCTCTATAGGATCTATACTTGTATTGATTAGTAAGTTCCAAGGCCTATTGGTGCACCTCGAGCTGAAACTATGCCCTTTGAAAGTCATTGAATTGGAAAACGTGGTTGGTTGAGTAAACTACCATCCAGGAGCCATTCTCGTCCCAGCCATAAAGCAAAACATCTACGAAGCAGAACTGGCTAGAAATTATGTCAAGTAGATATTCGTTCTTCTCTTTTTTACCATTCTACTGCTTTGCCTCTCAAGACCCTAGTCAAGATAGATAAAAAAACACACCAACCAAGAATGCAAGGGAGAAAAAAAACTTCTAAATTTGTGTATCGTGTTAATGATGTATGTTTATGATGTTAAGCTCATTGCAATGTATTCTTCCATAGTTAGTTCAATTACTTTACTGTAATGGATAGGTGGAGTTTTATCATGTTGCACCTCTGCCCTTAAATAATAATAAGATATCAATGGTTAAAGCTTGGATTGAGCCCCACCATGCAAAGTGTTACATATATATGTAACCCCAACAGTCTGACTGTACATTACCAGCTGTCCTTGATCAAAATCTGGACCAAGGGTCAAATTTTAGCTCAAAAATCAACGTTCTTGGAATTGCCTCAAAACAAACATGAGTGTAGGCCTCATCGTTGCGAACCCAACGCAGCTCATTTCATCTCAAACAGATGTCGGGAGCGAGAGATATCACGATCTGTTTGAATTGTCAAACAGGTAAAAAAAATGGATGCTAACTGTGCAATCCGTATAGTCCGTACGGATGCTGACATGGCATGACCGTACGCTGATGTGGCTTGACCATACCTGCTAATGTGGTAGAGGTGACATGGCAGTCATCTATTGGCAGATTTTGGGTGAATCATTTGTTGACACGTGGCAGTTGTTTGGTCAAATGATTGGGTGCCACATGGCCCAATCATGGGCTGCCACATGGCATCCCGGTATTGGTTGAATTGGTTGTTGTTCAAAATTTTGTATAGTCCACCGGATTCGAACCGTGGACCTCCCACACCAGTATAAGCTTTGGTAAAGTCTGTCGTGCCAATGGGCCACGCATTGATCCTTGTTATGTATACGGGCTACAATTTATTTAACTTTATGTTATATGGTATATGGTGGGGGGTCGGGCCGGGGCTTAGCCCCGACCCAAGGTTTTATTATGTTAACATAGAACTGTAACCATATATTTGTTTGTGTGGGAGTTGGTATTGTACACGGAGCCCAGTCCCAGTTTATATATAACCACAATACAATGCGCGTGGTTTTTGGTTTATGGCAAGTGGTTGTGCCTCCGGTCACATAGCATAGCATATTACATGTGGCCTACACCATGTGTGCGCGGTTTTTTTTAAATATGGTTGAAACGGTTAAAATTTTAGCCCGTGGTCTTTTGTGTTAGTCCATATGACTTCAACCTTAGCACGGTGGTTTTAAAACGGTTTTGGCAGTTGGCCCTTTTTACATTTGCGCCCAGTCGTATGGACCCCTATGTGCCCAGGTGCTAGGCGGTTAGGGGCTGGCACGCCCATAACCATCCTACAGTTTGCACCGTTGGCACGGTTTCTCCCTGTGCTGGGTTTAAACATGAATTTGGAGCATGTTCTAGGTTCAAGCACACAGAGATGTGTTTTGGCGAACCCGAGCCAGCAAGCTTGAAGGAAGAGAATGGCAGGAGGCCTATCTTCTTCATTTTTTGGTCGATTGAGGTGCTGTAAAAGCCCAGCTAGGGGTTTTTGGATGTCCTGAATCCATTGGCACTATTATTAAGGCCATTTGAAGACTTCTTTTGCAGGTTTTTCACCATTGAATTTTTAGGAAGCTCTAGGGAGCATGAAGCCCTCATTGATTGAGGACATGTTTTGGTGAGCCTATGTTTGTTTTCTGTGATTGAATAATCATGTTTGGCTAATTGTTATGCTCTGAACACATTGAGACAGGTTTCAGAGGCTTTTGAGGACTTTTACAGGTGTTTTTTCCAAAGAGAAGCTCAGTGAAGCTTATGGTCACATGTAGAAGAGGTCATGCCCGGATGAGCCATGATCCGTTTTCAGAGTTGTATTAGTCATTTTTGGGGTTTTTATGTGTTCTGATCTCAATGGTACAGTTTGTTTTCCCATTGGAGTTGAGAAGAAGCTTGGAAAATAACTTTTGACAAATTAATCCCAAAGAGCCAAGTCCATTGATGGAGGCTCAAGGAGATGTAGCCCGGAGAGGGGTGAACTCCTTTATCATCTTGTTCTTGTTGTGAGTTTGATGGTTTATTTGCTGCAATTTGTGTTGCTGTGTATTTATTTAAAGTACATATTTAACCATCTAAAAGAACATTTACTCACACATAAGCATTTACAAGAAGATACATAAATTTGGCACATAAACTATCTTGCATATTTTAATACATGAAGCAAGGTCCTGTAAAGTTTATTTTTAATGAAGTAGAGGGTGCTTGCATAGCATAACAAGTCAGCCTTCTATTTTCATATCAACTGGTATCAGAGCATAGTTTTTTTTGCTCATGTGTTTGCCATTGATAGCTTGAGAATTAGCTGTTGGTATTTGTGCAAGTTTTGTGTTGAAGTTGGATATCTTCCAAGGATGGAGGAAGCTTCAAGCATTGATAGTTCTCATACATCTTCATTATCTAAATTCTTTGACAAAGAAGAGATTCTAACTATGAGAGATTTGATGAAAGAGATGTGTGAAGGTAGAAATGAGAGCATTGCCCTTGAAGAGCAATTGATGGCCATGAAGGAGGAGAAAGACCAGCTTCTTGCAAAATTGCATGAGATGGAGATTCAACTCCATGAGGCAAAAGAAACCCTTACCAAGTACATGCATGAACATGAGGTATGTAATGTTAGTTTATCTTCTAATTCCTCTCAAGATGAATGTTTTGGTGGTTTTGAAAATCACACAAGAGGAATAGGGTCCAAGTTATTGTTAAAAATGGGCTATGAAGGTAGAGGTTTGGGCAAGCATGCACAAGGCATTGTTGAGCCTATTGTTGTTGAAGAGAGACCTAAGTATT
>JASDQU010295351.1:2098-14179 GCA_032191745.1 Picea mariana | reverse complement strand
TGTAGCTACCTTTGGAAGTCATTACTTCCCTTGAACAAAAACTATTGATTATTTCTCATATATTGTGCATGGTGTATTGTGGTGTATTGGTGTAACTCTTATACTATTGTTCATTGCTCATTGGATATAATTGAATGGTTTAATTATAAGTTGAAAAAGGTTTTAAATTATACTTGATACTGATTCACCCCCCCCTCTCAGTATCAACATGTAAATATAGGGATATTTACAAAAACAAAGGGCCATATGGTTGGACATGGGATCAAAAGCAATGCTAAAATTGCCTCAAATCATCCTGCAAAACTATGTTTTCACATCGACATACAAAATTTCAATAGATTTGTTTGTGAAAACCTCTTGTCCATATAACATTGAAATTAAATGTCTCAATTGTTTTTGTTATTAAGGAACAAAAATGAATGACATCAACTATGAATAAAATTCATTTAATTTGTTGTCAAAATCAGACCTAGAGAAAGAGGAGGATCACGGTTGTCATTCTTAGAAGGATTCCACCATCATCCATAGACTATATGTTAGGAGAAACAATGTCCCAATCGCCATCTTCAAGTTATTTCTCATTATCTAAAATCACAAGCACAAGAGTTGAGAATTTATCATTCAATTCTTGTGTAGGAGGGTCAGATGGTCCACTATGCAACTCCTCTCCCTCACAACATCACTATCTATGTAATTATGCCTTCTATTGCTCTGTTGAGACTACTTGACACATGGAACCCTACCCATGGTTCATGTCTCTCCACCTTAGTGCTCTAGGTGTTGGTGCAAGTGCACCACATCCTATTCCACCTTTAATTGACAATGGAATATGATCCACAATGAAATATTATCATGCATCAATGCACCATCATCTTAAAATAAACTCGTATGCTTATCCTTAATTAAAAATAAATACATTTTTTCCAAATTCCTAATAAAACTTCAATTCTAATGAATTTCCAGGCAACATAAAACTTGAAAACCTAGTGTAATCCCCCTCCTAACATGGTATATTTCCATGAAAGAAAAATAATGAGGAGTCAACGTTATAAATGTGAGACCCAATTTGAAGATGACTTAGAAAAACAACAAAGCCAAAAATAGATGCTTAAGGCTTTCTCATAGCTTGTAGGAATGACACAAAGGCTCAGGGATTCCAAGATGAACTAGTCTTTGGCCTACAACAAACACACCAAAGATAGGGGACCAAGAAAAGAAGACATTTCTCAATGCTACCAAAGGTTTCCACACACTAAAAAGTCACAATATCTAGTTAGATTAATTATACTTGAGCCTCAAGAATTTATTAAGTAAGGTGTCTAGCACAAGTTTGTGACACAACCATTTATTCACATTAATTGAAATTAGATTTCCTAAAGGCATTGGAATTAATCAAGTTCAAGTCCTCTTCCAATTAAGGTGAGGTTGAAGATAACATTCAACATAACAGAATATAGATTAATATCATTCATAATTTCCAAACATATATTGTTAGGGTTGGAATTTCCGAAGTTATCCTTGAGTGCGAGTCAAGCATCCATTATTTTTTATAAGAGTTGAAGATGTTGGATGTAGTTCTACTTCCGATTTTGAAGAATGTCAAGGCCAAAATCCATAGTGATTTGACCAGAGTCTTGTTCTCATGCATGGGGATAAATAACCAACAATAAAATTCTCATTGGAAGGATCTTCCCAAATGATATAGTGACAAAGGAGCATTGTCAATTGATCTATATGTCTAAATCTTGTTACATTTAATTATTGATTCAGGAGTATGTAAAATTGTGAAATGAAAACACAGTATGTGATAAATTAGATTATTTGTAGTATGATTAATGATGATCCTACTCATGAAATCAATTGCATGAAATAAATGGAATGAAATTAAAATTCATTGTTGAATTATACCTTACTATATCCATGAGTGTTGTAAATTAGATTGTAGTTAAGTGTTCAATCTTCGAGATTTGAACCTTCTACAAAAATACTCTATTTGGTATATTTCATAATATAATTCAATGAGACTAACTATGGAAATGAAATACACCACACTTCATCAATACAAAGTAAATTTGATCATTCCTAGAAATGATCATGGACTTGAAAGGACGATCATGTATGAATTAGGCACATCTTGTTTCCATGAATCATTGTTTAAAAAAAAACTAATATAACTTTCAAAAGGAAAAGATTGTTCATGAATTCAAATAGAAAAATTAAATAAAGACATATAAAATGAAGTAGAAGACCACAATGATCTATTTGGAATGAGATCAATTCTCCCAAGAACAAGGAAACAAACTCTATAACATCATAAACTAAATCAAATCATGTTATTTATAGAACTAAAGAATGACAATCTATATGAAGAGAAATATCAAAAAGATTTATTATATTCCATCATAATTTGGACGTATACTCCAAGAGTCCCCCCTTTGGAATGGAGAAGGAACTCTTATTTATACATAAACTTTCTTTGAAACTAAGATACACACTAATTAATTCAGATCCACAAATCTCTCATGTGGTTACAACTTTTTTCTAAAGATTAGCAAATAAAAAAGTATCTAATATATGTGATAACGAATCTTATCCAAGAATTCAAGATTCTTATTTTTCCAAGGTACTTGAATGATCATCCAAAATCCTCATCAAATCTTTAGTGGTTGAAGAATAAATTCGAATTTGGATCTAGGTGGTAAAAATAATCATTGTTACAAACTCTGAATGTACTTTTAATTATCACCAAATTAAACCAACTTTCGAAGATAAGTTAAAGCATGTTATTTTTCCAATATTTCATCATAAATTCTCCTAAAATGCCAAAATAAATTCATTGGAAAATATTTTGAACCTAACTCCACATAAAGCATGAAAATGGAGTTAATACAAAGTTACAAAAAGTGGAAAAGTATTAAAATTCAAGGGAAATGTTGTGAAAAGATGATAAAAAGAATGGTAAATTGGCGACTCAACATCTCCCCCAAATTGAACATGTTGCATTTCCTCATGCAACCTAAAAGACCTCCCATATGGTATACTTTAAGACTAATTTAAGCCTTCTATTACCTCATCCTTGTCCCATTTTCACATCTACTTGTTAATCATTAAGTTATCTTATGATGAATTGGCTCTTCGAATTTGTGGATTATGTTTTAGTTGTTTTTCTATGTATTTGATTAAAAATATTTGGTTAGTTGATTTTTATTATCAAGATGAGTGCTAAACCTATGATACAAAGTGCAAGACATTTCTCTTAGGTGATTAATAAATATCCAGGTATGATCAGTTGGTTAAAAAACATCTTTTGAGTAGGGAAATTCAAGCACATTTGAGTACTATGACTCAAAAGGATCTTTTGGGCACTATTACTCTGGTATTATATTTGGAGAGTTGTTTGAACTATTCCAACCACATTTAACCACCAACATGGATCATAGGTTTTAGTTGGAGTGTGTATGAGTGAGAATCCTACCTCTCACTTGTTGGTCAAGGATGTTGGACACACAAGAGTTATGAAGGGAATTCTTGTTGTTATACATGATTTGATCTCATTACCACACTACCAGATGAGTGGTGGGTTGAGCCCCTTTTCCAACCAACTGAACTTGGTGAAAAGGAGAAAATATGTTATAATTAGTTTTTTAGTTTCTTTTTTATTCGCTTTCCAAACTTGGGTTCGAACCAGTTCTATATATGTATAAGATTTGGCCCCAAGAAATCATCTTGCTAGACATTGTTATGTTGTGATAGAGATCTGAAATCATGATGAAATTATGAACTCGTTTTTCTAAATAATAAAATCCAGTTCATATAAGAAAAATTGTAGAAGTTATAGCTTTATGTTTTGAACATTTTTTGAGACAATTAGGAACATTGAGCAAGGGCCCACTCCACAAGGTACCGTTGACGCTTGAATCTGTTAGGACCGAAACAAAAACCTCATGAGGATATGAATCCTCCTATATTTTTAGAGAGGTGGTACTCCTCTTTGGCTTATGTGTTGGACATATTGTCATTGATGTCAACAGTCAATATCATTGATGTGATGATAAGTTGTTATGATGAATTGTCATTGTTGATTTATCATAGATGAAATTTTCATTGATGTCAACAATATATCAGTTAGTAGAGTATGAAAGTATGCAGAGATTAAAAATCTTAGGAAGGATATCAAATGAATATCAGTATTTGAGAATATATGACGCACATGAAACTCAAATTAAATTATACAGAGATCAAAGCTCAAAAGTATAAGCGCATTTGAAAGTATGCAAAGGATGAGAATGTCGGATAGTATGTAGAGATCAAAGATTAGAAGGAAAACCGCATTGATAGTTTGTAGAGTTCATGTCAACTAAATATATGCAGTATGACAGTATGCAGAGATTAAAAATCTCATGAAGGTTAGCGAATGAAAATCAGTATTTAAGAAGAGATGACGCACACGCAACTCAAATTAAATCATGCAGAGATTAAAGCTTAGGAGGGTTGGCATATGAATATCAAATCTTAGAAGATATGGCATGACAAATCTCAAAATTGAAAACGCGGTGTGGAAACATGATTGTGATCAAAATCCCCATAGGACAAACCAGGACTGTTGATATGCATGCACAAAATCAACGACATGGAAAAATTGTGGAGCTTTTGTGATGAATTAAACCACTCGCAAGTTGTGGTTCCACAATCCACATCGAATGTCGATGGTCACTCGACAATATATCTATTGTTGGCATCAGTTCTACTACAAACTAATGGTTTCCATTGTGAAACTTGACCATAGTATTAAACGCTGTGCTAGTTGAGGACCCCACAATCATCCTTGATTGTTGATATACTTCGGGACCATTCTTGACCGTTGGATCACATTAAAGTGGTAGGATAGGATAAGAAAATATGAACGAAGGAGAGCGTTGACTTTATGAAGTATGAACCTTTGAAGATATCCTAGCCACTGGTTGGAAGGTGGGTGCGTGGCAACAGATAAATGAATTCCTAGATTCGCTATTCAGAGAAATTGCAAGGAGCTAAGTTCAAACTTCCGAAGCGCGAAGTTGCAAAGCACTCAGGTGTTGAGCCTTGGGTCATATGTGAGATGAGCCTAGGAAGAGGAGCTAGTTCCCATTGCTTGGAATTCGTCAATTCAGAGATTGGAAGATTGGTCGCAACATATAGTGAAGAAGCCCGAAAGCTGAGATTCTGAAGTCACTCTCATCCATCCATATGAGATACATTTTGGATACTATTATGACCGTTAGATAAGGGAGATCTACATCAACATACCACGTCAGTAAGTACATATGGAATACCACGTTAGCAAGGACATGTGGTAGACCACGTTAGCAGACCATGTCAGCAAATACATGTGACAGACCACGTCAGCAAGGACATGTGGCATATTCAGATAATGAAAAGTGTCAATATGAAATCGATAGATCAGGTATGTGAAAATCATGAATTTGAGTGACACATGGTAGCCACTTGGCCCGTGCCATGTCAACAAGTGATGTCAACAAGTTACATCACTCTAGGAGTTTTACTTCGAGAGTTTCACCACCAATAAATGAGAGTTTCTCATCTCAACTCTTGATTAAGTCATAATCTTTGATTTGTTTGAAACCTCTGGACAAGCCAGGATCATCCAACTAATGGAGAAAGAATAATAAATGTTCGATCTACTTCTAAGAAATTTGCTTCGGAGATTTGAAAGACTACAAAGGCTGAAAGTTGCAAAGGACGAAGTCCTAAAATAATGACAGTCATCCATCTCATCATGCGATTAAAATGTGACCGTTGATCTTAGCCTAGCACCTGGTCAACACCTGCAGTTGTATGGAATAGAGAAATAAAGGGTAAAATGAGGAAACACTTAAATTGATAAGCCCGCGGTTCTACACCTGTGATCCTATAAAAATGGTTTGAAGGAAGCGCCTTATACATATTTCATTTGACAGATATTTACACTAGAACAATACAGAGAATCGATAAATGATCGAATATGATTTGTTGGTGAACCAAGAATGCAACAGAAGCATGAGTACGATCTAATGAGTCGATCCATGCCTGTGATCAACTCATGAGGACAAATGAACCAATATACAATCATGATTAAAAGAGAGTTAATTCATGAGCATTATGAGTAAAGGATAAATGGAAAAATGATATTAATTAAAGATTAATACTATCATTTTAAAGGAAAAGGTACAATGGTTCAAATATCAAAAGACACGATGATTCAAGTTCATACCAGTTGGGAGACTATATAAACAAGAAGGAATGGTGAGAAGATAGTGTAGTTAAATTTGTTGAAGTATATATATTTATATATAATGGATTGAATGAAATTTCATTCTATCAAGTTGGTGCCTATTTACAAGATGGGTCTTGTATGAGGATTGGATTCCTCAGATCTCAGTTTGATCTGAGATCAACAAGCTGGGTCTTGTTATGAGGGTTGGATTCCTTATTTCTCAATTGGATATGAGAACTACAAGCTAGGTCTTGTAACAGAGAGTTGGGTTTCTCATAATTGTATGAATATGATATTCAAAGATTGATATTATGTATTCATTCAAGTTATTTAATAAATAAAATATTTATTCTTTTATATATAATTGATTGAGAAAAAGAAATAAATATTTGTTGTTCAGTTAATTTGTGAAAAGTGGAAAATTGTCCAAAGTTTTTTGACACTAATTCACCCCCTCCTCTCAGTATCAAGTACCCATTTCAACAATTGGTATCAGAGCAGGTTCCTTCAACACAGTTTAAACACTAAAGGTAGATTCATACGAAATGGGTGGACAAATTGTTATCTCCACAAATGAAGCTCCCTTATTTCATGGAACATATTATTTACCATGGAGGGAAAATATGAAAAGATATATGAAGTCAAGAGGATTTGAAGTTTGGGATTGGGTAGTAAGTAAGCCCTGGCACTTAACTAATTCAAAGAGAAAATCCAAAACTACAAAGGAGGCAAGGAGAAACAATTCAATAGCCTTAAAAGGAATTCATGATGGATTGTCAGACCAAGTCAGAGAAAAGATGAAGCAGTACAAATCTACTAAAGAATTGTGGTTTCAACTAGAAAGTTGTTATCATAATGAAACACAAGAAGAAGAGAAATCCTATCAAAGTGAGAAACAAGACTCAGATATAGAGGATTCATACCAGAATAAAGAAAAAAACTCAAATGAAGAGGAATCATGTCAGAATAAAGAACAAAACTCAAAAGAAGAGAGTTCTTATCAAGATAATGAATAAAATAAAGAAAAGGAAAATTGCAATCAAATTGAAGAACATAGTTCAGAGAAAACAATTTCTAATCTTAATGAAATGCAGGATTCAATCTCAGTGAACAATGAAGAAGACAACCTCATCAATGAATTGAGGAATACCTCAATATTCACTAAAGAAAAACTATTATATTTTAAGACTGATGTTATAACTACATTTCAAGTGATTAGTATGGAACCGGGAAATGGTCTATATATTGAAGTTACTAAGGATGTTCTTGATAATCTTGAGTCCACAACTATGTGCACTCTAGAAGAGTTGGAGAAACTCCAACAGAAAGATACAATACTACTACAATATTTAGATCAATCTAACCATGAAGATCATGGGCAAAATTATCAGCTAGAAAACAAAGAAGAAGAGATCAAAAGTTTGAAAACCGAAGTTACTATCTAATAGAAGAAATGGAAGAATTAAAGACACATGAAAATAAAATAAAATAAGTACTAAAAGAATCAGAAGAACATTATGTTAACATTTATTCCATGGATGAAGTAGAAGAAGAACTATCAAAGGCCAAAAAGAAAGTTGATTGGACTCTCTATGTATACCACTTTGATCATAATGTTTCAGACTATAGTTTTCTTCATGACTACACTAAACAATTTATTTAAAAGAGTCAAAAGCATATCATGGAAATAAAGGAAATACTCAAAGACAATGAAAAAATCATATCTGAGCAAAATGTTCAGTTAGAAGAAAAGGAAGAGGAGATTGAGAAATTGAAGAATGAAATTAGTCAAGAAAAATAAGGAAAGAAGGAAGATGATGAACTTAGCAGAAACCTTGCAGATCTAAAAGAACTAAGAGAAAGCAATGTCAATCTGAAAACCCAACTTGAAAAATCCAAAATAAGAGAGGAGGTAGTGAGGAACCCGTTGAACAAAAGGGAATAATTATGTCATAAGATGGAAACATAAGTTGTGAATATTAGAAAGAAATTTGAGAAGTCAAACACTCAACTTGATGAAATTAAAGAAAGTAAAGAAGACCTAAATATCTAGTTAAACAAGTAAAGAAAAATCTTACCACATGTTGGAATTGGAAATCATCAATTTAAAAAGGATAAATGAAAGTACTAATGCATATCTAATGACTCAAATTGAAGAAGCTATGAAAAAGGAAGAAGCCTAGAAGATCCAAATAACCAAAAGGGAAGAGTCATGCCAAATATTTGAATTAGAATCCATCAACCTCAAAAGGATTAAGCTAGAATACAAGTAAGAAATCAAAATATTAAAAACTAAAGTTTTTGATCTAACAAAAGATATGGAAGAATTGAAGAGATATGACAAAACTATTAAATGCAAAGAAGTCTTGGATGAGACAGAAGAAATAATGATCAATCTAAAGACTCAACTTGAACATGCTAAAGAAGTGGAAGAAGCCCTCAAAATTCAATTGACTAAAAAGGAAGAATTACATCAAATATTGAGGTTAGAAATAGTCAATCTCAAAAAGATGAATGAAAAGACAAATAAGATTGTCAATTTCCAAAATAGTTCAGCCATCCTAGATGAGATTTGGAAAATCCAAAAATCAGTTGATGACAAAAATGGTCTTGGATACAATAAGAAAGAAGACAATAACAAATGGAGCACCACTTACAAACATGAGAAAGGATCATCCTTCTTAAAAGGAAAAAGTGCAAGTACAAAGAAATTACAAGTCATGAACTTTGTTAAGGAAGATAACTATAGAAGTAAAAAGGATGAATAAAATTAAATGACATATCCTTCAAGCCAAAATAAAATCAAGAATGGAAACACCTTCAATGGATATTGGTTTTCTTGTCATAGCTTTGGCCATAAAACAATGGACTGCAAGAAACTAGAGAAAGGATATACAAGAAAATCCAAAAACTCAATTAGATGTTGGAGATGTAATTTTTTTGGGCACAAAACAAACATTTGTCATACAATGAGATGTTACAACTATGATAGGTTTGGGCTCAAACCCCAAAAATGAAAGAATATAAAAAGTCAATATTTGAATAAGTCATTCAAGTCAATGAAAAATCCTAATAAAAGTTGGAAGAAGAAAGGAGATGACAAATCTTCAAAAACAGAATTAGAAAGAGAAGATCTAAAAAACAGAATATCTCACAGAAAGATATGGAGAAGAAAATTTGAAGGAGAAAGCAAGAAAGATGTTATTACACCTGAAAATGAAGAAACTAACAATAATAACATGATGGGTAAAAGTCCTAATAAAGAATGTGAAATCCAATATCAAATAAATCAAGCTCAAGAAAAGGAAGTACCTATAGAAGAATATGGGACAATATCAAATGATGATGATGTCATAAGTTGTTAGCAAAAGAAAGAAAATACAAAAATAAGTTTAAAGTGTTTTTTACAAAATCAAAGGATTATGCCAAAGAGTTTCTAAATTAACATATGGAAAATATTGACTATATATAGATTAGTGGTCAAAAGAAAAATCATTGGTAGGGTTAATTGTAGAATACAAAAAAATAAAAATAAAATAAAAGTAGCAGAGAAGTTCAAGGAGCATCATTCAACAAAGATCAATTGATAACAAAATTGGTATTTAAATCAATTGGTATAATTCCTCAGTTGATATTCTTGTGAAATATCAAAGATGAATAAGAAGTAGATAAAAAATATCAGTAAGATTCATACTCTTGTTCTATTTGACAAAAGAAAGTCAATAAAAAATCAGGATGAATATTTCTGGTTAGTAAATAGATTAAGTTTTGAAAAGACTTGATCACTACAAAATTGGTATCATAGGACTACTTATTTGAACACAAAAATCCCAATAAACTGAGATAAGAAGTTAGTAAATTAACAGGGGAAGAGACCTTTTCATGAAGAGCTACCCTTTTAGAAACAAAGGGGAATTGTAGTCAGAAGCAGAGAGAGAGCATATTGACAGGGGGTTTCATTTGGTTATGGAAGGAAGAACATGATTCTAGGGGGAGTTACCCAAGTTCATATTCTGGTCAACAAAATGTAGACAGACATATGTTAATTATAAGGGGAGCAACCCTTCGCCATTGATGTCAAAGGGGGAGAGTAACTTCATAGGAGGAAAATATTATCAAAGGGGGAGTTTGTGTATGAAGTTAGTGTGTTTCCCTCAATGACAAAGGGGGAGATTGTTGGACATATTGTCATTGATGTCAACATTCGATATCATTGATGTAATGATAAGATGTTATGATGAATTTTCATTGTTGATTAATAATAGATGAAATTGTCATTGATGTCAATAATATATCAGTTAGCAGAGTATGATAGTATGCAGAGATTAAAAAACTCATGAAGGTTAGCAAATGCAGATCAGTATTTGAGAAGAGATGAAGCACATGAAGCTCAAATTAAATCATGCAGAGATCAAAGATCAGAAGGAAAAACACATTTAAAAGTATGCAAAGGATGGGAGTGTCAGATAATGCAGAGATCAAAGATCAAAAGGAAAATCGCATTAAGAGTTTGTAGAGTTCATGTCAACTAAATATATGTAGTATGATAGTATGCAGAGATCAAAAAGCTCAGGAAGGTTAGTGAATGAAGATGAGTATTTGAGAAGAGATGACGAACATGAAGCTCAAATTAAATCATGCAGAGATTAAAGCTCAAGAGGGTTAGCAAATGAATATCAAAGCTCAAAAGAGATGGCATGAAAAATATCAAAAGGGAAAACACGGTGCATAAACGTGATCGGGATCAAAATCCCCACAGGACAAACCAGGACCATTGATACGCATGCGCCAGATCAACGACATGGAAGAATTGCGAATCTTTTGTGATGAATTAAACCACTCACAAGTTGTGGTTTCACAATCCACATCGACTGTCGATGGTCACTCGACAAAAGATCTATGGTTGGCATCAGTTCCACTACCAACGAGCAATTTCCATTGCAGAACTCGACCATAGTCTTAAAATTCATGCTAGTTGAGGACCCCACAATCATCCTTGATTATTGATCTACTTCGGGACCATTCTCAACCGTTGGATCACTTAAACTGGTAGGATAGGATAAGAAAAGATGAACACGAGAGAGTGTTGAATTTACGAAGTCCAAAGATGTGAAGAGATCCTGGCCATTGGTTGGAAGGTGGGGATGTGGCAACAGATAAATGGATTCGTGGATTCGCGATTCAGAGAAATTGCGAGGAGACAAGTTCAACTTCTGAAGCACAAAGTTTCGAATCACTCAGGTGTTGAGCCCCGATTCATAGACCGAGGTCATATGTGAGATGGGCCTAGGAAGAGGAGCTAGTGCCCATTTCCTAGAATTCATCATTCAAAGATCAAAATATTGACTGCAACATATAGTGAAGAGTCCTAAAAGTCAAGATTCTGAAGTCACTCTCAGCCTTCCATCTGAGATACATTTCGAATACTATTCTAACCATTAGATCAGGGAGATATACATCAACAGACCATGTCACTATGGACATATGACAGACCACATCAGCAAGGACATGTGGCAGACCACATCAACAAACCATGTTAGCAAGTACATGTGACAGACCACGTCAGCAAGACACGTGGCACAGTCAAATAATGATAAGTGTCTAGATGAAATCAAGAGATCAACTACGTGTAAATCATGAATCTGAGTGACACGTGGCAGCCACTCGACCCGTTCCATGTCAACAAGTGATGTCAGCAAGTTATGTCACTCTGGGAGTTTTACTTTGGGAGTTTCACCACCAATAAATCATAGTCGTTCATCTCAACTCTTGATTAAGTCGTAATCATTGACTTGTTCGAAACCTTTGGACAAGCCAGGATCATCCGA
>JASDQU010295350.1:0-14179 GCA_032191745.1 Picea mariana | reverse complement strand
ATCAATTCAACAAATATTCCATGCGGGGCACGCTCTACAAGGTTGCTCTCTAGAATAAGCCAGAATTCAACAAGGTATGCCATTTTTGCTATAAATCCTTTTCCAAGAGGTTCCAAGTAGTGAAACCTAGAGGAATTGCATAAAACACACTGAAGAACATTATGTATCATTTTCATATCGTTATACATTACAGGCATAGAGTTATGATTACTTCAAGTTGGGGTTGTTGACTAATCCAAAATTAGGCATGTGAGACTAAAGAAAAGTTTGATGAAAATGTTAGTCTCTTGTTGTTGAAGTTAAGGAAGGTTTGAAAGAATGTGATCATATACACCAGGTCTATTACAGAGCTACAAATCAGATTTGGATGATGAAATTGATGAGGGATTTTAGTTGAGGTACATGTTGAGTACATGGTTGAGACAAGCAGTTGATGAGTTGGCACATACATGAGGTGTATAGTTGATGATGTTGGTGCATATTGATGAGTCATATTTGATGATTAGTTGATACATGATTGGTACATACTTGGTACATGGTTGTATGCAATTGTTTATGGTACATTACAGGTTATTTGGTACACGTTGATGCATGGTTGATGCACTTGTTTATGGTACAGGTTGATTACAGGTTGAGGTACAGGTTGATGCATGGTTAAGATTTATTGGTACAGGTTTATAGCGGTATATCTCATAGTGACAGGTTGACAATGGTTCCATCTTTCTACTTCTAGTTCAGGGTGTCATGATGGGGTACGGATAGGTGGTGGTAGCCACCTTCCAGTTGTAGCCAGAGAACATAGGGGGTTGTAGCCTCCTTCTGGTTGTAGCCAGAGGATTGGGGATTTGGAGCTTCTCTCAGGTTGTAGTCTGAGAAACTAGAGGGTTGGAGCCTTCTTTTTCAGTTGCAGCTGGAAAACAAAGGAAGTTGGTGCTTCCAATGAATGTAACTCTTCAAGACATATAATAAAAAGCATTATGTGGTTTTCTCCCGATTTGGGTTTCCACGTAAAACACTGGTGTAATGTGTATGTGTATGTTTTTTCATTTGTTCATTGCTTATTTACTCTACAGTTATTGGATGATAATGCTTCATTGATATAACACTTAGATTATATGGTTATAAATGATTAAATTGCTCTATTACTGATTCACCCCCCCTCTCAGTAATCCAACACCCACCATCAATTTAATGCAGGGTACTGAAGAGCATTTCTCTCCCAAGGCTTCGTCGAATTTGCCTCATGATTTTTGAATTGAGATTCATATAGAAAATGATTCCATATTTCACCCGATGCCCAAACATGGGTTTTTTCTACGGCGAGATCAGTGCCCAAAAGATATGGGTTTGTTCCTAAGAAACATTTATAAATTGTCCTCAGTCATTTGAGAAATCAATCATTAAATGTTTATGATTAGTCACATTTATGAGACCAACAATCAGGGAGAAACGTAAAGAACATGGTAAACAAGATGGAAATTTATAGGAGGTTTGTGAGGTTAAGCTTAAAAACAAAATGAATGGTCACATCCTGTCTAGAATGATAAGGAATAGGAATAAACGAATGAATGATCCCATTCAAATGATTATGATAGATGATTAAAACTCGGTTGAAGGTACAAGTTCATACTCTGCTGAGAATAGTCATCCCCAGTATGACTTTGTTTCTAATTTTTCCCTATTTCTCCAATACTGTGAGGGGTTCTTAGGAATCCAGGCTGATCTAAAGGCTAAGCTGGTACAAGAAAATTCATCAGACAAAGACCACCAACAAACGGTCCTGAATTTTGAACTTGTGTGTTATGATGAATGCTTAGCGTGGGTCCAAATATATTACATAGAAATCCCATACCTACAAATGCACCTTAACCAGGCTATGATGCAAAGCAAGGATCTTGAAAGAGAAAATTAGGAGTTGAGTTTTGAAATACAACAAAGTGTTCCTCAGGCAAAAAAGAAATCTAGGAAATATGGAGATATTATTATTAATAATTTGTTGGACCTCGACCAAGTTTTGGATAACCTTGGTCGTTTTTTACCATTTTTGGGACTTCAACAGGTTGGTCGAATAAGAAGCGCCAAGAGAAGCAGAGATCGTGGGATCTCGCCCCCTTTTGTGAGGTTTTTTGGACTAGGGTATATGTAATGGGTATGGGATGTCGACCCATGGGTTTACCCATTTTTAGGCCCCATTGTTAATGTATAAATATATATCTAGGCAATGTAAGAAGACACAGTGAGGAGACACAGTAGAATCGTCTTAGTGTGGAGCTAGAGGTTTTGTGCATACTATGTGTTAAGACTTGCAGAGCTAAGTGCAAGTGATTGTAAGAAGTTGGTGTGCAGACTATGTAAGAAGGATTTGTGATGTGACCTAACTCGGGAAGGAGGATCTGGCAAGGTGCGCACATATCTCCTGTCCTATGCGAAGTTGGTTTTTTGGCTCTGTGCATGTAAGAGGATTGAAAGAAGATAATAAAGAAGACGAAGAGTTGGTGGACACAGCCCCATGCTGGGGGTGAACCATGTATATCCTATTTTGAGATTTCTTTGTGTTACTAATGTGATTTATTCTTAGTGTTGAATATTTATGTATGTTAGATGCATAAAGTTGTGTGTGTAGATCTATTTCTGTAGTGCGCATTACTCTACTTGACTTGTGAAGCTCTATGCTAAGAAGAGAAGTCTAATCTAAAGAAAAGAGGTAAGATATTAAAGCTTTGTGCTCTGATAAAGGCAAGATAAGTGGAGTTTTTTTTTCCAAAAGAATGGATCTAGGTATAATTGATAAATTTTGTCCTAGTTTGAAAACTAGGGCACAACTAGAAGAAGAAGATACGATATGAATAGATATGATAAAAATAGTGAAAGATATATTATCTCTATGCATAGAAAGAATTTTTGGACTAACAAGTGGATGCAGGATCCTAGAAAGAATTTTTTTCAGGTCTATCACTATGATCCTAGTGCATAGTACAGGAAAGGTTGGGGATCGTTTAAGAGAAAGAGATTATTGACATTATGTTATAATTGTAGAAAATTGGGACATCTTGCTAAGGAATGCCCTGGTAGAAGTCCTATTTTGCTTTGTTATAAATCTACTGGACATGAAGTTTTAGATTTCCCTAGAATGATTTCTAAATTTGAGAAGATGAACATGAGACAAGAATACCGTGAGGAAGGTAAAGAATCTAATAATATGCGAAAGAACCAGAAAGAATAAGAGGCTATATTATTACAGATGAAATAAATAGAATGATCACAGAGACATCAGTTTATCATAGATTTTAAAAGAGAAAGGGTGCATAGAAACAAGAATAGGAGACTTCGACATAGACTATGTATTGGATGTAGAAACACAGGTGAACATTATGACAGAAAGTACTTGGGAAATCTTAGGAAAGCCTACTATGATTCCTTCAGGAGGAATAGGATTTTTTTAAAGGAAAGATGATAAACCTATGTGGAATACTTGCCCATGTACCTATGGTTGCTCATGGAATATCAACAAAAGAAGAATTCAAGGTCATTAAGTTTACTGAGAACAACTCTCCCTTTGCACTTTTGTTAGGAAAGACTTGGATCAAGAGAGATTTGATCCGAAGGAGAGAAGAAGAGAAATCTATAGAAAAAAAAAAAAAAGAATTAAGGGATTTCATGGCTAAGAGAATAGCATGCTTAATAAAAGAACAAGAGGACAAGTTGAAGCAACTGAGGACCAAAGACTTAGTTGTCGAATTTGAAAGAGAAAAAGAAGGCTTAAAGAACCTATCCATGAAGGAGAGTAGAGCACTTACTCCAAAAACAGTAAGAGAAGAAGTATTATCCTTGAACCTTGGGAAAGATACTCAACAGTGCGAAGTTACTATGCTAAGAAAGGATAAAAACAACAATGTAAAGAAGAATCCAGAGACGCAAATCACATGAAAGAAATATAGAAATCTTAGTAAGAAGAAAGAAAAGATAGAAAAATTACAGGATATTCTAGAGAGGACTTCGTAGAAGGCATATTTCCAAAACTTGAACCTCATTGGAATAGCAGAAAAACATCGTCTGACACTTTGCCATGACGAAGAAATATGACCATTGAAGGCTTCCCGACTGTTAGAACGACGCTCCAGAACGGCTAGAAACAAAGTTATTGCCAGAACATTCACCATTGGACCATTGGGACTATGCCATAAAAGATGGAATTGCATTGATCGAGGCATTCCTACTCATTGGAAGAGTTTGTTAAGACATTGTCTATTTATCCCATTGAGTGTTGCACTGAGGACACTTTCACGAATTGAGATTATCTGAGCCCACAGAGAAATAATCTCTTTTGCACAGTGATTATTATAACTTCGCCATCCATTCTGCTACCTTGATTGTTTTTTCACTGACCTGAGATATCTGATCTCGAGCGTGTATGTCGGGTGACCTTAGTGCAGTAGAAAAATACATCGAAGAAATCCTCATAGACCTGATGGCTGAGAAGGTCCTGTCTACAGGAGTACAGGCCTCATCGACGAGAGGAGTGCAAGCATCCCCATTGACTGCACATTGATCTGGGCCCTCCTGAACTATGACAGAGAAGAGAAACAAGCATCACGACGAATTGGTAAACACCAAGCTCATCCCATCAATCATGCCCGACTATATTTTGCCTCTGGCTGGCATGGTTAGTCATGATAGCATCCTGAGGGACTTCGACTATACACTAATTATTGCATACCTCCCGAAGGGGATACACATAGTTGGACTACAGTTAGGATAGATTATGATGCTGAAGATCAGTGACTTCAACTTAAGAGCCCACAAGAACTATGGCATGCTTGCACCACACAAGCACTTGACCAAGACAATGGGGAAGAATTCAAAGATAATCCCCCAGCCATGGACTATGGACATCGTGAGGTCCACCATTCTTAATGTGATGAAGATCCCACACTTTGGTAGACATTAGGAGGTTAACGTGTGTGTTAAAATCCTCTTGTCATGCTACCATGGTGGTTACCTGTAGTTGGATCGATGCATCATAGTAGATCTAATGATGATCCATCTGATCACCAGATTAAGCATGCAAGGACCCAGGGAAGGCAGTAGATCGCACCCTGGTACAACACATAAAATAAACCTACGATGATGTAGATAAAGGGAAGAGAGGCTATAAGGTAGCCTGCATCCAGAATGGTGCAATGCTCCTAGCTTACCAGTTGATCGCTGGTAAGCTCGTCAGGAAGAACAGACTAATGCAGGTCATGGGTTCGTTGTCGACCTCACAAGAAAATGCGTCGAAGGGATGCAAATGAACTGGGTGAGCTACCTCATCAACCAGTTAGAGAAAGACTTCTGTGAAGCTCAGGATTAGGTCTACGAGTTCCATTTTAGTTGGTTGTTGATTCTCATTGCCTTCATTGCTTGGGATATGTCGGAAGGAGAGACCTTCCCTAAAATTAAGTCATCTGAACCACTAGTTGCAAAGTTCACCACGCTATGGTATTTGAGTGACATGGCGAAGCAATTACAGTCAAATGTGGTGTTCCACACCTATTATCTATAACTGAAGAGGTTCATTGAATCCTTCCCTCCCATGATGCCGAACACTCTGCACAGGTTCAGGCCACTTGCAAAGTTTCACACAGACATGCACTTCATCTATATCACTCTGCGTGAAGATGAACACAAATAAGAGCTCCAGTCCTATTACAAACTCACAGAGGAGGACATGGAATAAATAACCAAGGAATGGCCTGTAGAGTTCCTTGTACCAGTTGACTAGGCATAACTCTCTGACCCCGACCTCATCGGTGTTGGATTACTGAGAGGGGGGGTGAATTAGTAATAACGTAATTATAATCCTTTTTCTCCAAATAATCCAAGTGTTATATAAATTTAGAATTATTATCCAATAATGAGCAATAAGAAATGAACAATCACACACATACACAGTACACTAGTGTTTTACATGGAAACTGAAATCGGGAGAAAACCACATAATGCTTTATCTTATTTGTCTTGAAGAATTACATTCATTGGAAGCACGAACTTCCTTTGTTTTCCAGCCGCAACTGGAAGGATTCTCAAACCCCCTATTTTCTCAAGCTACAACCTGAGGCAATCTCCAACTCCCCAATTCTCTGTCTACAACCAGAAGGAGGCTACAACCCCCTATGTTCTCCGGCTAAAAATGGAAGGTGGCTACAACCACCTGTCATTTCCCCATCCAACCACCCTCAAGTAGAAGTAGAATGATGGAGCCATTATCACACTATCACTATGAGATATACCACTGTAAACATGTACCAATAAACTTGAACCATGCATCAACCATGCATCAACCTGTACCTCAACCTGTAATCAACCTGTACCATAAACAAGTGCATCAACCATGCACCAACCTGTACCAAACAATCTGTAATCAACCTATACCATAAAAAAGTGCAACCAACCATGTACAAATTATGTACCAATCATGTGTCAAGTATTCATCAACTATGACTCATCAATATGTACCAACATCATCAACTATACACATGTATGTGCCAACTCATCAACTACTTGTGTCAACCATGTACCCAACTTGTACATCAACCAAAAGCCATAATCAATTTCATCATAAAAATATGATTTGTAACTATATAATAGACCTGGTGTATATGATCACATGCCTGCAAACCTTCCTTAAATTTAACAACAAGAGACTAGCATTTTCATCAAACGTTTCTTTAGTCTCACAAGACTAGTTTTGGATTAGTCAACAACCATAAATTGAAATAATCATAACTTTGTACCTCTAATGAATAAATATATGAAACTGATATGCAATTTTCTTCAGTTTGTTTTATGCAATTCCTCTATGTGTCACTACTTGGAACCTCTCAAAAAATGGGTTATGGCAAAAATGGCACACCTTGCTGAATTCTGGATTATTCCATAGAGAGACCTTGTAAAGCATGCCCCGCACAACATATTTGTTGAATGGATCTGAAACTATTACAAAAAATACTATATACTGTACTCTAACCAACTCATCTGGTATTACTAAATTTGTATCTTTTATGAAGAAGTTATGACGTTTTTACCCGAAACACCTGTTTTTGACTAGTTTCAGGACTAGCCACAAACCCTATTTTCCACGAAGTGTAACTCCAAAAATAGAAAGACCGTGAAGATGAATTTTTTACCACAGATACTTGGATATGTTTCCTCAATGGAATATAAATTTCACAATATGAATCATTCTATAAAAATATTTATTGCGAAAATGGTGAGATGAACTGAAAAAAGCATACCTTAGAAAGCATCATCAAAAGAATTTATCCTTCCTTGAATTCCGGCCTTATTTTATTCACTTTCCTTAGAAATTAGGCTTATATATCCTTTGGTTACCTAAAAAACCTATAGGTATTCAATATTCTCAAGTGTGTCTTAAATGAGAGATCCTTGCCTCTTATTTATACTCTCCAAGTAGCTTCCGTAAAAACATCTTCTAGGTCACTTTGCCCACTTTCCTTTTTTTAGGGTTAACCCACTTCTAATTTCTCCATTAAATTTATTATTGAATTAATTTATTTTGTATTCAATTTGAATTATAGTACACTCATCACTTCACTTAATTATTTACCTTTTAAAATCACCTAAACCACTTTGACTATTTTGATCTTTTTGGGGCTTCTAGATGATATATGAGGGTCCTCCAACTTTGTAAGGCCATAACTCTCAAACCGTGAGGAGTTATGTGACGTTCCACATACCACCAGAAATAGAATGACATGTAATATCCATATAGAATAGTATTAACTAAATATATATAAAAAATCCTACCATTATCTATCAAACAAACTTGGGTCCATTACCCAAACATCGGTTCTCCAACTTCTCATGGCCATAACTCTCTAACCGTGAGGAGTTATGTGACGTTACACATACCATCGGAAATGGCATGACAATAAATATCCATATAGGATAGTTTCATTGAAAAAATTACCATAGTTCATCTCATTATTCCACAAATAATCATGGGTTCTCTAACCATACTTCTAGGATAACTCAATCCGCAAAGCATCTTCCTGTGAGGCCTTTCACCATAAGGGGACCACTTTGGAGTAAATCCATTTCTACTTATTATCAATCATGAAAATAAAGTAATGAGTCATATTTACAGAAAAAAATATTGGGTCCATTACCCAACCTTTGTGCTACAGGGATTTCTTCAAGGGTTGACATCAATGACAACCAACCTTAATCAACAATCTCCCCCTTTGGCGTTGATGACAACACTCTGATGCAATACTAAAATAATATCACTCATGATACCCCTGGATCCATGCCTCTATCCTCTACCTCTGTCCTCTACATATGATAAATCTCTCCCCTTTTTTCATCAATGTAAAAGGTATCTTTCCATCCAGGGTTGCTCCCCCTGACTGAATTGTCGTCTTATGGTGTTTCCTCATGTAAATCTAAGACATATAAGATAAGCATTAAAAAATCATTCCTTTTGGAGTAGAAATAACTCCAAGTCTCTGGAGAATATATTCAAGGGATTCCCATGGAAGTGGTTTTGTGAAGATGTCTGCCACTTGTTCTTTTGTGCCCACATACTCAACTCTAATGTTCTTTTCTGCAAACTGCTCCTGTAGAAAGTGATACTTTATTGGAATGTGCTTCATCTTGGAGTGCATCACTGGGTTCTTTGAGATATTGATGGCACTTATATTATCACAATATATTGGAATGGGCTTATCATACTCAACCTATATATTTGTCAGAGTTTGTTTCATCCAAAGAACCTGTGTACAACATGATGTTGCTGAAATATAGTCTGCCTCAGTTGTAGATAAAGATAATGATGATTGTTTCTTACTTAGCCATGATACTAAACACTCACCCAAGTAGAACGATGCTCTACTAGTACTTCATCGGTCATCATAACCACCTGCCCAATTTTCATCTATGTAGGCAATAAGTGATAGATCCTTTCCTTTTGGATAGCATAATCCAAACTCTTATGTTCCTTTGAGATATCTGAAAATCCTCTTCACTACTAACACATGTGACTCCTTTGGTATTGCTTGNAATGTGCTTCATCTTGGAGTGCATCACTGGGTTCTTTGAGATATTGATGGCACTTATATTATCACAATATATTGGAATGGGCTTATCATACTCAACCTATATATTTGTCAAAGTTTGTTTCATCCAAAGAACCTGTGTACAACATGATGTTGCTGAAATATACTCTTCCTCAGTTGTAGATAAAGATAATGATGATTGTTTCTTACTTAGCCATGATACTAAACACTCACCCAAGTAGAACGATGCTCTACTAGTACTTCATCGGTCATCATAACCACCTGCCCAATTTTCATCTATGTAGGCAATAAGTGATAGATCCTTTCCTTTTGGATAACATAATCCAAACTCTTATGTTCCTTTGAGATATCTGAAAATCCTCTTCACTACTAACACATGTGACTCCTTTGGTATTGCTTGAAATTGTGCCACCTGTCCAACTGCTGGCATTAAATCTAGTTTGGATGCTGTCACATATAGTAGGCTTCCAATCATTGACCTGTATTGCCTCTGATATGTAGACTTCAAATCATCATCTTTGCTCAACTTGCAACTGGTTTGCAATCTTCCATTCCGAGCCTCTTTAGCATTTCTCTAATATACTTTGTTTGAGAAATAAAGATTCCTTGCTTTCTTTGATGTATCTGAAGTCCCAAAAATAAGGATAGTTCTCTAAGTAATGACATTTCAAATTCATTCTGCATATCTTTTGCAAATTTCTGGCTTAACCTGTCATCATCACTACCCAAAATAATATCATCAACATAAACTTCAATTAATAAAATATTACCTTCACTTACCTTGATGTAGAGGTTGTTGTCTGCACTTCCTTTTTTGAACTCTACCTACTGCAGATACTTATCCAGTATTGAGTACCATGCTCTAGGAGCCTGTTTTAGACCATACAAAGACTTCTTTAATTTACACACATAATCTGTGCTCTCTAACAACTGAAATCCTTCTGGTTGTTCAATGTAGAATTCTTCTTCAAGTTCTCCATTCAGAAAAGATGATTTTATATCCATCTGATATACTTTAACATTTTTGGAGCATGCATAGGCTAAAAGAAACTGACTTGCTTCCATTCTGGCAACTGGGGAAAATGTCTCTTCAAAGTCGATTCCTTCAATCTGTGCATATCCTTTACATACCAATCTAGCTTTATTCCTTGTAACTTGTCCATCTTCATTTCATTTGTTCCTGAAAACCCATTTTGTGTCGATCACATTCTTATTCTTTGGTCTTGGAACCAGTTCCCAAGTGTCATTTTTCTCTATTTGATCCAATTCTTCATTCATGGCCTGATTCCAAAATTCATCCTTATTGGCTTCTTCAAAATAGTTTGGTTCAATTGTAGATAAGAGTGATAGGTTTGCTTGTTATGGTGAATGGATATTTCTTCTAGTCTCAACTCTTGCATCTTTGTTTCCAATAATCTGATCTAAAGGATGGTTCTTCTATACTCATTTGCTAGGTGTCGTTGGAGATAATTGCTAAACTTTCTCTTATGTTTATGTCGGATTCTCTTCGTCTTCCTCTTCTACTTCATCTTATGCTTCTTCTTCTTCAAAAAGTTGTTCCATTGTTTTTTTTTCTTCTTCCTTTGATTCTGGTCTACCTGTTTCATCAATTGTTACGTTGATGCTTTCCACAACTTTGATCAATATTAGATTGTAACACTTGTATTATTTCCTTGTACTTGAGTAGCCAACAAGTACTCCTTTTTCCACACGAGAGTCAAACTTTCCCATTCTGCCATCTTCTCTTTTGATGTAGCATTTGCTTCCAAAAACTCTGAAGTGATTCACATTTGTTGGTCTTCCTTTCCATAGCTCGTAGGGAGTTTTATCAGTGTTGTTTCTGAGCATTACTTTGTTTTGAATGTGAATTTTTGTATGCATTGTTTGTGTCCAAAATATATCTTTCAATTTGGAATCCATTAGCATTGTTCAAGACATTTCCTGTACTGTCCTGTTCTTTCTTTCAACAACTCCATTCTGTTGAGGTGTCTTAGCAACGAAGAATTGCGTTTTTATTTCATGTTTGCTGCAGTAGTCCATAAATTCCTTTGAAGTGAAATATCCTCCATTATCATATCTCAAGCATTTGATTCTTGAATCCATCTCATTTTCAACCATTTCCTTGTAGATCTTGAAGTTTTCAAAAGCTTATGACTTGTTCTTGAGAAAGAAAACTGCAGTCATTCTTGTATAATCATCAACTAATAACATAAAGTATCTCTCACATTTTAAGCCCTTTGTTGTAGTTGGTCCAACTAGATCAGTATGCACAATATCCAATGGTCGTGTTGTTGAATATTCCTTTGATTTGAACCTGGTCTTTGTTTGCTTTCCTTGATGACAATGCTTGCATAAAGTGTTGGTTGGTTTCGTGATCTAGGGCATTTCTCTGACTGCTTCTCTTTTGTTGACATTTATAAGGTTATAAAAGTGCATGTGACCCATTCTTCTGTGCCATAGCCAAATTTCATCTTCCTTTCCTAGACAACACTTTTCATTTCCAATTTCACTTAACACATATATGTTGTTTGAAGTTCTTGCAGCTGTACCGACTAATTTCCTTGAACCTTCTCTTCTTATCTCACACTTTTGTGAATTGAAAGTAACTTTAAGACCTTGGTCAAACATTTTACTCACACTTAGAAGATTATGTTTCATATCTTCTACCAGTAGAACATTTTGTGCCTTTTTATTCTTGTTCCCAATTTGGACTATGCCTTCTCCAATGATTTTGGCTGAATTATAATTTTCGGAGGAGAGTGATCCATTTATTTCCTTTCGCAATGTAATAAATTTGTCTCTATCATCTGTCATGTGTTTTGAACACCCACTATCAACATACCAACCGTGTTTCTTCTGTTTAGCTTGTACAACGTCTGTGCATTCTTCATTTCTATGATGATCTTGCTTTCTTATCCATGTCGTTTTCTGAGGTTCTTGTCTGCGAATTTTGTTATTCTGTTGAGGTTCTTTAGGAGGGACTGTCATTCTGCAATTTTTGGCCATGTGTACAAAATTGTTACATTTGTAACATTCCACTTCAATGCTCAAAGATTCAAACCTATTGTAACTTATTATTTTTTTTTCACTAGGTCTTCTTGAGTAAACCCTTTGTGTATGACTCTCAAATTTTTTATTGTTCCTATTGTTAGCTCTGCAATTCACAACTTTATGTCCAAAATTATTACATGCATAACATAAACCAAAAAATATAGTTTGATACCTAGGAGTTGAAGATCTTATGAAATAAGGTGCTCTTATGAATCCTTATTCTTCTTGAGGCCAATCTGTTTGTTGTTGATTATGAAATCTGAATCTTCTCGGTGGAGGAGTGTGTTGGAAGATTGGTTGTTGTCATTGATGTCAACCCTAGTCATGGGTTTTNACCTAGGAGTTGAAGATCTTATGAAATAAGGTGCTCTTATGAATCCTTATTCTTCTTGAGGCCAATCTGTTTGTTGTTGATTATGAAATCTGAATCTTCTCGGTGGAGGAGTGTGTTGAAAGATTGGTTGTTGTCATTGATGTCAACCCTAGTCATGGGTTTTGGACCACAAGATTGATAAAGGTATTTGGACATGAAGGAAAATGCACATGCATATGCAACACCCATGAATGGATAGTATACATCATGTTGTTTCCGGTGGTATGTGTCACATCACGTGGACCCTCATGGTTGAGGAGAAATGAATTTTTGAAGATGACAAAGTGAATTGAAGAAGGAAGTACATGTAGGCCCTGAAGATAATAAAGAAAATAATTACAAAATAAGAAAGTGTCAGGTCGGCCCTAATGTTAAAAGGAAGTGACATAAATGGTATAAATAAATATCATTATACATTAATTTGATACAAGTTGAATTTCAGAGGAAATAAGAAGAAAAGAAGGCCGGATTTCAAGGGAGGATGAAGTCTTTTGGTGATGTGTTCTAAGGTATGTTATTTTCAGGTCATCTTACCATTTTTGCTATAATTTGTTTTATAGAATGATTCAGATGGTGAAATCACTATGGTATTGAGAATACATATCAAGGTACCTTTGGTAATAATTTCAGCTCTTTATTCACTATATTTATGGAGATACACTTTGTGGAAGATAGGGTTTGTGACCAGTCCTGAAGCTAGTCAATAAACAGGTGTTCCGGGTAAAATAGTCATAACATATTCATAAAGAATCCAAATGAAGTGGGACCACTTCCATTGGAAATATTGCAGACTGTGGTTTCCTGTGTGTGAGTGTTAGAATCAGATGTTAGCTATTGAGTGTGGGGCATGATATACAATTTGGGTCTTATGAATAGACCATAATTGAATAAAGTCTACCATTCTTTCTATAACCTCTTTTTGGGGAGGATTCAAGGAGTGATAATTGGAGGAGTTTCAGAGAATACATTGAGTAATATTATCTACAGGATTAGAGTACTCTAAGAATTGAAGAATTGCAGAAATTGAAGAAGTCTCAGGAAGCATTATCAGGTTTTATGTGATGATTGGCTGATGGTGATGATTTAATGTAAAATTTTATTATCTCTCATATGTTTTTGGGTGGAAGGAAGGGGAAAGGATGGAGAGTTAAAATATCTCTTGAGATTGGAGGATTTTATCTTCCTCTTGGTGGTTTATCCCTCCCTCTACATTTGTAAGCTGTAGCTACCTTTGGAAGTCATTACTTCCCTTGAACACAAACTATTGATTATTTCTCATATATTTTGCATGGTGTATTGTGGTATATTGGTGTAAATCTTATACTATTGCTCATTGATCATTGGATATAATTGAATGGTTTAAGTATAATTTGAAAAAGGTTTTTAAATTGTACTTTATACTGATTCACCCCCCCTCTCAGTATCAACAATTGGTATCAGAGAGGGTTACCTTCAGTACAATTTAACCACTGGAAGGAAGATCCTAAGAAGAAATGGAAGACAAAATTCCAAATGGGATTCCACCATTTGATGGAAGAAATTTTGAATACTAGAGTAATAGAATGGAAACTTACTTGAAAGCTCTTGGGGCAGATGTTTGGTTCTCAGTTGCTTTAGGATACAATGCTTTGAAAAAACCAAAGACTGCAGCTCAGAAGGAAGCAAAAAGGAACAA
>JASDQU010295348.1:0-12254 GCA_032191745.1 Picea mariana | reverse complement strand
AACTGCACTTGCTTTGCACTACGGATTTTGTATGGTCCAAGACGTTTAAGAGAATGAACTCTTGTGCGCCTTGTTAATGGTGGGTTATGATTGATGAAATTGAATATCATTGACGCACATATGTTGTGCTATTTATGTTCACTTGTCACCATCCTTCGTTGATGCGTTGATGGCATTGTTAATTTTTCAGTGATGATTAAGGAGATATGTTTTGGGTGTCTTATTCATTTATGGTTCATAAATTGTATGCATCATCATTTGATTGTATGAATTCACTGTTTATGGACCACTATTTATTATGTTAATGCGTTGATGTGTATTTCATCATTCATGGCAGTAAGATGGCGACTTCTTGTCGTGAACGATGATTTGCGATAATATTGTTCCTTTAATAATTGGATGCCATGTCAATGTTTTTGTTTAATTGACGTACATCCCTAATGCAAGTAAAAAAAAAAATCACCGATTGTTTGTCGCTTGTTGTCTTAATGGCAGGTTCGTTACAAAACTACATTAAGAAACTATGGTGAGAATGGAGCTTCAAGAAGCCAATAAAATATAGTGCAATCCAACATCGAGTCCAAACTGGTGGCACAATTGTCCAGATCAACAAATGAAAAAACATGAATTGACAAACATATGAGCGTTGTTATCAATATCCAAAGGATTAGCCTTGGGCTTCTTCGTGGTAATTGATGGACAAAACTTGATAATAGAAGTGGGTTGAGAAGACTAGTAATCAATCCTCACCGAGCGACTCCTTGTAGTAATTGGAAACAATACTCGGCTTCACTAAGGATCAAAAGAAGAAATACGATCAGTTTTCGTGGGGAAATAGAAGCATAGATAAAGAATTTCCACCAAATTCATTTCAAACTACAAGTCATCGGCCCAAATTTCACCTCTAACCTTCTTGTTGTTTTGACTAAATCAATGGAATGTAACCTTCTTGTTGTTCACCTCTAGATTTTTTGTTTCCCTAGTTACATGCCTCATTGGGTGATCTGCAATTTGTTTACCTTTCTCATTCTTTCTTTGTTTCTCATGAAATATCTTTTCCACGGGTTCATTATAATGCTCCTCTTCAGGCTCCAATTTGACCTCTTTCAATTTGTGTGAATAAGTTACTAGTGTCTGACCCTTTTCCTCCTCTGTACTTTCAATTGTATCATCATCAATGATAATTAAATTTTCTTTCTTAATAGCAGGATTAAATAAGGCCTTTGAATTTAACCTCAACTTATTTGTTACCCTGGTTTTAGGTCTGCTGGGATAATTCAATATTGATTTACTCTTTTCTTTCTTGCTCAATTTATTACCTTTAACTTCTCCAATAGGTTCATCTCGTTTTTGTATGGATTGTTTAAGATTATTCTTAGTCGATTTTCTGACATGTATTCCTTTGCAATCTTTAGGCTCGTGTTTTGGAACAGGGGACTCAATTTGAGTTTGAATTTCCATTTTTTATTCCATTTTTAACTTCTTCTTCTACGTTCTGGTCATCCTCTCTACAAGGGAATCTTTTTGTAAATATTCAGTCTCTTACTGTGACTACAACTTCCTTTTGTTGGATATGGTTATTCTAGATACAGGGGAACTTTCTTTCTTAATAGCAAGAGTTTTAGGAACCCTCTTTACCTTTTTGGATTTATGTTATAGAGTGGTTTTATGTTTGGATTCATGTTCTTCAAGATTGAGTGACTCAATCAATGAGTCCCAAGAATGTTGGACTTCTCCCAACGCATACATAACCAAGGTTTTGATAAGTCTTTGATGAAAAATAATTTTACCATCGGTTGCAATATGAGTTTGTATCCTTTTAGACATTGTTGACAGGGTTTTTAATAGAAATAAAGGTAAACTCATAGGAATATCACCATTCAAATACATCGGTAACCTAATATGATAAAGGTGGAAAAGGGAAAACTATGCTTCACATGTAATGTACCTGCAAATAATCATCAAAGCAATATATCATTCTTTCTTCATCCAATTATGTGGAATACCCTGACTCTAGTTAGGGCTTTCATGTTCAGGAAGTAAAATTTCAGTGACAATTTTGAATGGTAGCATCTCCTTCTTCCACCATATTTCTACATATACTGATATCCTACATGCAGTCCCAATCGAATGCTCTGTCACATGTATTAGAAATTTTCCCACCACTGTCTCGAATCCATCAAAATTTTACGCAAACATCATGGAGATTTGTTCATGATAACCCTGTAATGTGGAACAGAAATTAAACCACCCTGCATCTCTGGACTTCTGTGAGATTTGAGGATAAGCCTCAAGCAATTCTACACCTTCTGGTTCTAATCGAGTGATTTTTCCACTTTTCTTAGGAACCATTATATTGATTTAAATCCCCATAGATCTGAGAGTGCTTAGAGTTTCTATCACTAGTATTTTTGGGACCTATGAAAATATGAAAGATGTGGAAGAGTTTCACTACCTGCAAAACATGTTTAATATAATACACAGATATAATGGAATCACGTGTCATTAGAAATCATGTCATGAAACTTGTGATTTGATGTTGGACTTATGGAGTACAAACCCAATTCCTTTGAATAAATATCAAAACTGAAAACACGATCTGCTCATAATCATATATGATATGGTCTTTTAGGCGATGATATCGTACAAGTAGGAGTAAAAATTAAATATGTTGTACATAGAGATTGTAGCAACCCCATAAATTTAACACTCCAACACTTTACTCTTATTTTCATGGGCCCTCCTCTGATACCATGTTGAATTTTTATATAATATGATATGATATAGTATTGTATATGATGTGATATATTCATATGAGATGATTTATTATCATGATGAATGTGCCAAATATATATATAGAACCTAAAGTCACATATGGTGACCATCCATGAAAGGGGAAAAAAAAGCATTCTTAACACCAAAAGGTATCACCTTCAGCCAATATGGAAAAGACTCGATATTCTAGCAATTATTCAACCAGAGATAGAATAACAAAAATCCCTGAAATAACACCAAAAGGAAATCATAAACGTGACCAAACCAAAAGCGTGAATTCAATGTTTTTGTAATTCAAACAAAGGCGTAGCTACATACCTTATTCTCTGAGGTGAAATAACCTTGAAAGTCTAAACCATAGAACAATCCAAATGTCCACAAACTAAATATCTTCAACAATAAATCTAGTTCACCCAAGGCTTAGATATGAGGAATTTGTAAAGAACTTCCTATCTGGCCATGTCCTATAGTGATAAAATCTCATAGAAATGCAAGCCGCCAAGGATTCCACAAAATCCTTCTTTTTTTTTTACAATGCACAAGCTCAATTCAAACCCACTAGGAACCAAATGAAGGTATCTATCTTGAGCCACTATAAAAGATATTGAAAGTGCACCAAATGAAAAAAGACTATATATAACACATATCATCTATTCAACCAAAGATAGACAAATATAAATCCCTTGGAAAAGACCCAATATTGTAGCAATGATTCAACCAGAGAGAGACAAATATAAATACTTGCAATAACACCAAAAGGAACTCAAATCAATGACCAACCACATGCATATTCAATGTTTTGAAAAGAAAAAAAATGCGTAGCTGCATACCTTATTCTTTGAGGTGAAAAAACCTTGGAAGTATGAACCACATAACAATCTAGATGTCCATAGATTTAAGAGCTTCTATAGTGAATGCAGTTCACCCAAGGCTTTTCCACGAGGATTTGCTTTCCAATCTAACAATATCCAACTATAATTAGAGCCCACAGGAAATGAAACAACCCCTTCTCCAAATCCTTTTTTAAACAATACAGAAGCCTAATTTGAACCCTCCAAGAACCAAACAAAGGTTTCTACCTTGAGCCATGAGACAAGATATGACAAGGGATCCAAACAAATATAAACCAGAGAAAACATATACTATAATTGTTTTTTTTTTTTTTAGAAGGCCCAAAGGCAGTGACGCTTAGATTTACAATAGCCCAGTGTCCATGAAAATGTGATGTGGAGTAATTTTCAAAGGGTACAAGCATACGTCACACTATTTGGCTAAATATCAATGCCCATTGTGGGGAAAATCACACAAATCCACAAAATGATCAAGAATTTAATTGCCTAAATTCCTACAAATTGTTTGACTCTGAATCAATTCACAAATTACCACCAAAATGTCCAAACCAGTTTGTAAGAACAAAATGCATACCTGCAAAAAAACGCAGATCAATTGGTGTAAACACCAACACGAGGAGATAGGTATAGGGTGTCATCCAAGGAAGACAGACAGAGATAAATTTATATGATTCACCAAACCAAACTACAAGGAGATGCTTGCTCGAAGGACCAAGGAATGAGGTGTTCCCCTCTTCATCACACACAAGGACCACGAGAACCCATCTTCAACGACAGGAAAAAAACATCATGAAATGTCATTGCAAAGACTAAAATATTTCACCATTGCACATCAATATAAGGTTTCTCTAATTGATCAGATATGAGAAACCCCAAACTATTAAATAGAACTACTATTACATCAACAATCACAACCTCCCTCAACAACTATATTAACACCACCCTCATGTAGTTTTAGTTTGAGATATTTTTTTTTCTACATTACATTTTTATTAAAACATTTACAATAATTAAACTCTATAAAATCCCTTCTATAAAAAAATTATTAACCTTGCATCATTGCAAAACTTTACCTATTTTTAAATAGGTCAATTGAATGCTATAATTCATTTGAATATGTGTGTGTTTTCATTATTAAACATTAAAAATTTATAAGTTGACAAAAGTGTATACATTGGTTTTTCTCAATTTGAGATCTAATTATTTTTTATTTAGTAAGCACCCATTTCAAAAATTCCTCCAAGAAATAAATAACTGATTTATATTTTAAAACTACTACTTATCAATCATCACAACTAACTACTATTTCCTCTTCCATAATAATAATGTTTTATTTAATAAACACCCACTTCAAAGATTCCTCTATAAAATAAATAACTCATTTAAATTTTAAAGTCGTTACTCATCCATCATAACAACTAGCTACAATTTTCTCTCCCACAAGAATTATTTTTTATTTAATAAACACACTTCAAAAATTCATCCATAAAATAAATAACTCATTTACATTTTAAATCTTATCAATCATAACAACTAGCTACTATTTCCTCTTCCATAATAATTATTTTTTACTTAATAAACACCCACTTAGCCACATTTTTTTCTCCCATAATAATTAATTTTTATTTAATAAATACTTCAAAAATTCATCCATTAAATAAACAACTGTTGCATAACAACATAGTCCCTGCCTAAAAGTAAGTGATTGATTTTATTCTATATTTTGTTTTGTTTTTTTATTTTATGTATTTATCATTTATTTAATAGTTAATTTGTTGAGTTAATTAAGAGTAAATTAAAAGTTAATTTACTGGTAAAGATTATTCCCAACTTATAGTTGCAAAACAAGATTATCATGAATAAGTGCAAAATATGCTCACATGTATCAATTTAATGCCATTTTAAATAGTTCAAATTCGTTTGTGGCAATGCCATAGTCAAAGAATACATCGCCACAACCAAATTCTATTTAAAAAATAATATTTATTACAAATAATAAATAGAATATTTATCATCAACTATCTAACATTATCTAAAAATATTATTTCCAATATTAAATATTAATATTGTACAATTTAATTACATAAAATTATTAAAGGATGTTAAATCTCTTGTTTTAAAAAAATTGCAAAACAAAGCTTTTTTAAATTCTATATTTAAAAATATTAAAATAAATAATCATTTACATTAAACATGTATTTGTAAGATGAAATTATAATTAGGTTTATGATTATATTTAAAAATATTAAAATAAAAGTCAAGAAATTTAAAGGATAAGTACGTTAGATATAACTAAATTTTAGATCTAAAATATTGAAATAAATAATTATACACATTAAATATATACTTTTCCAAAGTATGGACATGGGATTTTATAAAGTATGTACAACTTCCTCATTCCATACTTAGCCACTTTTTGGATCACGGGTTTCCAAGCTGGCAGGCTCAAAATTGCGCTTCTATTATTTTGTGTCCTCCAAATAACACCCAGAGTTCCGCGATATACAAATTGACAGATGGACTGTCGGGCTCGCAAGCTCAAGATTGTGATTGTTGACACATGGTGATCCCTATCAACTATCTAACATTATTTAAAAACATTATTTCCAAATATTAAATTATTAATACTGTACAATTTAATTACACAAAATTATTAAAGGATGTTAAATATCTTATTTTAAAAAAAATTGAATTAAACAAAAAAAAAAAAAAATTAAATTCTATATTTAAAAATATTAAAATAAATAATCATTTACATTAAACATGTATTTTATAAAATATAGATATTAATTAGTAAGTGCATTATTGAATCATATATAAAACATAAATTAAGATGAAATTATAATTAGGCTTATGATTATATTTAAAAATATTAAAATAAAAGTCAAGAAATTTAAAGGATAAGTACGTTAGATATTACCAAATTTTAGATTTAAAATATTGAAATAAATAATTATACTCATTGAATATGTACTTTTATAAATTATGGACATGAGATTTTATAAAGTATGTGCGGCTTCCTCATTCCATACTTAGCCAGATATTGGATCACGGGTTCTCAGGCTGGTGGGCTCAAAATTGAGCTTCTATTGTTCTGTGTACTCCAAACAACACCCGAAGTTCCACGATATACAAATTGACAAGAGGACTCTCGAGTTGGCAGGCTCAAGATTGTGATTGTTGACGAATGGTGATCCTTATCAACTATCTAACATTATCTAAAAACATTATTTCCAAATATTAAATTATTAATATTAAATATTGATATTGTACAATTTAATTACATAAAATTATTAAATGATGTTAAATCTCTTATTTAAAAAAAAATCGAAATAAACAAAACATAGTTTTTTTAAATTCTATATTTAAAAATACTAAAGTAAATAATCATTTACATTAAACATGTATTTTTATAAAATATAGATATTAATTTTTAAGTGCATTATTGAATCATATACTAAACATAAATTAAGATGTAATTATAATTAGGTTTATGATTATATTTAAAAATATTAAAATAAAAGTCAAAATATCTAAAGGATAAGTACGTTATTTATTAGTAAATTTTAGATTTAAAATATTGAAATAAATAAGTATACAGATTAAATATGTACTTTTATAAAGTATGGACATGAGATTTTATAAATCATGTACGGATTCTTCATTCCATACTTATTGGATCACGGGTCCTCGGGCTAACGGGCCCAAAATTGCATTTCTATTGTTCTGTGTCCTACAAACAACACCCAAAGTTCGGCAATATACAAATTGACAGACGGACTCGTGGGCTGTCTGGCTCAAAATTGCACTTCTATTATTTTGTGTCCTCCAAACAGCGCTCAGAGTTCTGCGATATACAAATTGACAGGGGGACTCCTAGGCTAGCGTGCTCAATAATGCAATTGTTTACGGATGGTGATCCCTATAGACTATCTAACATTATTTCCAAATATTAAATTATTATTATTAAATATTGATATTGTACAATTTAATTACATAAAATTATTAAAAGATGTTAAATCTTTTATTTTTAAAAAATTGAAGTATACAAAACAAAGCTTTTTTAAATTCTATATTTAAAAATATTAAAATAAATAATCATTTACATTAAACATGTATTTTTATAAAATATAGATATTAATTTTTAAGTGCAATATTGAATCATATACAAAACATAAATTAAGATGAAATTATAATTAGGTTTATGATTATATTTAAAAATATTAAAATAAAAGTCAAGAACTCTCACAGATAAGTACGTTAGATATTACTAAATTTTAGATCTAAAATATTGAAATAAATAATTGTACACATTAAATATGTATTTTTCTAAAGTATGGACATGAGATTTTATAAAGCATGTACGACTTCCTCATTCCATACTTAGCCATTTTTTTGGATCGCGGGTTCCCAGGTTGGCGGGCTCAAAATTGTTTTTCTATTGTTTTGTGTCCTACAAACAATACCTAGAGTTCCGCGATATACAAATTGACAAACGGACTGTCGGACTTGCAAGCTCAAGATTGTGATTGTTGACGGATGGTGATCCCTATCAGCTATCTAACATTATCTAAAAACATTATTTTCAAATATTAAATTATTAATATCATACAATTTAATTACAAAAAATTATTAAAGTATGTTATATCTCTTATTTTAAAAAAATTGAAGTAAACTGAACAAAGTTTTTTTTAATTCTATATTTAAAAATATTAAACAAATAATCATTTACATTAAACATGTATTTTTATAAAATATAGATATTAATTTTTAAGTGCATTATTAAATCATATATAAAACATAAATTAAGATGAAATTATAATTAGGTTTATAATTATATTTAAAAATATTAAAATAAAAGTCAATAAATCTAAAGAATAAGTATGTTAGATATTACTAAATTTTAGATTTAAAATATTGAAATAAATAATTATACTCATTAAATATGTACTTTTATAAAGTATGGACATGGGATTTTATAAAGTATGTACGGCTTCCTCATTCCATACTTAGCCACATTTTGGATCGCGAGTTCTCGGGTTGGCGGACTCAAAATTGAGCTTCTATTGTTTCGTGTCCTTCAAACAACACCCAAAGTTCCACGATATACAAATTGACAGACTGACTCCTGAGCTGGCGGGCTCAAGATTGCGATTGTTGACGAATGGTGATTCCTATCAACTATCTAACATTATATAAAAACATTATTTCCAAATATTAAATTAGTAATATTAAATATTGATATTGTACAATTTAATTACATAAAATTATTAAAGGATGTTAAATCTCTTATTTTTAAAAAATCGAAGTAAACAAAACATAGTTTTTTTAAATTCTATATTTAAAAATACTAAAGTAAATAATCATTTACATTAAACGTATATTATTATAAAATATAGATATTAATTTTTAAGTGCATTATTGAATCATATACTAAACATAAATTAAGATGAAAATATAATTAGGTTTATGATTATATTTAAAAATTTAAAAATAAAAGTCAAGAAATCTAAAGGATAATTACGTTATATATTACTAAATTTCACATTTAAAATATTGAAATAAATAATTATACACATTAAATATGTACTTTTATAAAGTATGGACATGAGATTTTATAAAGCATGTACGAATTCTTCATTTCATACTTAGCCACTTTTTGGATATCGGGTTCTCAGGTTGGCGGGCTCAAAATTGTGCTTCTATTGTTTCATGTCCTACAAACAACACCCAGAGTTCCGCGATATACAAATTGACAAGCGGACTCGTGGGCTCAAAATTCCGCTTCTATTGTTCTGTGTCCTCCAAACAACACTCGAAGTTCCACGATATACAAATTGACAGGTGGACTCTCGGGATAGCGGGCTCAATATTGCGATTGTTTACAGATAGTGATCCATATCAACTATCTAACATTATCTAATAACATTATTTCCAAATATTAAATTATTAATATTAAATATTGATATTGTACAATTTAATTACATAAAATTATTAAAGAATGTTAAATCTCTTATTTTAAAAAAATTGAAGTAAACAAAACAAAGAATTTTTAAATTCTATATTTAAAAATATTAATTTTTAAGTGCAATATTATATTGAATCATATACAAAACATAAATTAAGATGAAATTGTAATTAGGTTTATGATTATATTTAAAAATATTAAAATAAAAGTCAAGAAATCTAAAGGATAAGTAAGTTAGATATTACTAAATTTTAGATCTAAAATATTGAAATAAATAATTGTACACATTAAATATGTATTTTTCTAAAGTATGGACATGGGATTTTCTAAAGTATGTACGACTTCTTCATTCCTAACTTAGACACTCTTTTGGATCACGGATTCCCGGGTTGGTGGGCTCAAAATTGCATTTCTATTGTTTTGTGTCCTACAAACAGTACCCAGAGTTCTGCGATATACAAATTGGTAGGCGGATTGTCGGGCTCGCGAGCTCAAGATTGTGATTGTTTAGGGATGATGATCCCTATCAACTATCTAACATTATTTAAAAAAATTATTTCCAAATATTAAATTATTAATATTGTACAATTTAATTACACAAAATTATTAAAGTATGTTAAATCTCTTATTTTAAAAATTTTGAAATAAACAAAACAAAGTTTTTTTAAATTCTATATTTAAAAATATTAAAATAAATAATCATTTACATTAAACCTGTATTTTTATAAAATATAGATATTAATTTTTAAGTGCATTATTGAATCATATATAAAACATAAATTAAGATGAAATTATAATTAGATTTATGATTATATTTAAAAATATTAAAATAAAAGTCAAGAAATCTAAAGGATAAGTAAGTTAGATATTACTAAATTTTATATTTAAAATATTTAAATAAATAATTATACTCATTAAATATGTACTTTTTTAAAGTATGTACATGATATTTTATAAAGTATGTATGGCTTCCTCATTTCATACATCGTCACATTTTGGATTGTGGGTTTTTGGGTTGGTGGACTCAAAAATGAGTTTATATTCTTTTGTGTCCTCCAAACAACACTCGAAGTTTTGCAATATAAAAATTGACAGTCGAACTCCCGGCATGGCAGGCTCAAGATTGCGATTGTTGATGAATGTTAATCCCTATCAACTATCTAACATTATCTAAAAACATTGTTTCCAAATATTAAATATTGATATTGTACAATTAAATTACATAAAAATATTAAGGATGTTAATTCTCTTATTTTAAAAAAATTGAAGTAAACAAAATAGAATTTTTTTAAATTCTATATTTACAAATACTAAAGTAAATAATCATTTACATTAAACATGTATTTTTATAAAATATAGATATTAATTTTTAAGTGCATTATTGAATCATATATTAAACATAAATTAAAATAAAATTATAATTAGGTTTATGATTATATCTAAAAATATTAAAATAAAAGTCAAGAAATCTAAAGGACAAATACTTTATATATTACTAAATTTTAGATTTAAAATATTGAAATAAATAATTATACACATTAAATATGTATTTTTATAAAGTATGGACATGAGATTTTATAAAGCATATACGGATTCTTCATTCCATATTTAGCCACTTTTTGGATCGCGAGTTCTCGGGCTGGCGAGCTCAAAATTGTGCTTATATTGTTCTATGTCTTACAAACAACACCCAAAGTTCCGCAATATACAAATTGACAGGCGGACTCGCGAGGTGGCGGACTCAAAATTGCACTTCTATTGTTATGTGTCTTCGAAACAACACTCAGAATTCTGTGATATACAAATTGACAGAGGGACTCCCAGGCTAGCGGGCTCAATATTGTGATTGTTTACGAATGGTGATCCCTGTCAATTATCTAACATTATCTAAAAACATTATTTCCCAATATTAAATATTGATATTGTAAAATTTAATTACATAAAATTATTAAAAGATGCTAAATCTCTTATTTTTAAAAAATTGAAGTAAACAAAACAAAGTTTTTTTAAATTCTATATTTAAAAATATTAAAATAAATAATCATTTACATTAAACATGTATTTTTATAAAATATAGATATTAATTTTTAAGTGCATTATTGAATCTTACACAAAACATAAATTAAGATGAAATTATAATTAGGTTTATGATTATATTTTAAAATATTAATATAAAAGTCAAGAAATCTAAAGAATAAGTACGTTAGATATTACTAAATGTTAGATCTAAAATATTGAAATAAATAATTGTACACATTAAATATGCATTTTTCTAAAGTATGGACATGGGATTTTATAAAGCATGTACGGCTTCCTCATTCCATACTTAGCCACTATTTTGGATCGCGGGGTCCCAGGCTAGTGGGCTCAAAATTGATTTTCTATTATTATGTGTCTTACAAACAGCACCCAGAGTTCCGCAATATACAAATTGACAAGCGAATTGTCGGTCTCGCAGGCTCAAGATTGTGATTGTTGACGAATGGTGATCCCTGTCAACTATCTAACATTATATAAAAACATTATTTCCAAACATTAAATTATTAATATTGTACAATTTAATTGCACAAAATTATTAAAGTATGTTAAATCTCTTATTTAAAAAAAATTGAAGTAAACAAGACAAAGTTTTTTTAAATTTTATATTTAAAAATATTAAA
>JASDQU010295344.1:0-14179 GCA_032191745.1 Picea mariana | reverse complement strand
TGAGATCCACTATCTATGAGTGTGTCAATCTTAGTTTGTTTTGAGATAACCCTTATATGAAACAATTCACTCCTTTTAGCATCTTCTAAATCAACATGTTTTTTAGAAGTAGAAGCACATGAAGAACCAATGCTAGAATTATTTCCAACAAGAGCTTTACCTTTCAAACCCACAATTGTTACCTTCGTTTCATCATTGGAATCTGATCCAAGATCTTGAACGATGGTTGTGGCTTTTTGCTTTCCTTTTGGAACCTTAAACCATTCTGGTTTCAATTCCGGATGCAATATCCAACACTTTGCATCATCATGTCCTTTCTTCCCGCAATGTGAACAAGAAGGCCTTTCTCCTTCTTCTTTTCTCACTGTATTTGCTTTCTTCTCCTTCCACCTTTTCTTGTTTTCTGTTGGAGGAGGAGCTTCTTTTGTTTCCCTGAAATTCATGTTTCTTGCCCCTGCTTCAATATGAGTTGCTTGTACACATACTTCATCAAGATTAGACGGATTAAACATAAGGATTGGATGCCTTAAATGCGAATGTAATCCACCTATGTATTTTAATAAAGTTTCTTGTGTATAAAGAGGAACACCAAGAACCAAAGCTCTCTTCCTGAACACTTGTGTGTATTCTTGTACATTTTGTTCCTTACCCTGTCTTAATTTTTACCAATCCATAACAGCTTGTTGCATATAACCCAATGGATAAAACTGTTTCTTTAAAGCAGAAGTAAACTCATACCAAGATGACATGATTTTACCTTTCTTCAGCAAATCCTCTTGGGTTTTACTATCCCACCAAACCAATGCAGTGCCTCACATTCTAAGAGTGGCTAACTGAATCTTGGTAGTGTCATCCAAGATTTGTTGAATCCTGCAATACACTTCAATCTGCTTTATCCAATTATCCAATTTTTCTGCATCAATTTCACCATTATACATAGGCAATTCAAACTTGACATCCAATTTTAATAAAGGCATATTTGCATTTTCATTATGAGGATTATGAGAAGCATTATAGAATGAAGAGAAGGGATTTGTTTCAGGAGGATCACCATCACCTCCTACTCCTTTGCCCTTTTGTTTTTCATCTCGTGATGAACCTTCTCCTTCTTTCCTCTTTCTTTCTGCTCGTTCCTTGAGAAGGAGTTCCATCATGGATTTCATGCTGATAAAAGCCTCCAAAAACTCTGTTTCAGAAATTATAGGTTTCTCTCTTTCATTATGTTCTTCTTCACCTCATGGAGAAGTCATTGTTTCTCTTGAAATTGTCCTCCTTAAACCAATTTCAGGATCACCTTCCACTAGCTCTCCTTCACCAAGCTTCAACCTGGACCTGGTAAGCATTCAAAAAAACTATGCACAAACAATCACCTGCTCTGTTACCAAACTTGATCCGCCGGATCTCAACTTGTGTGCATTAAAAAGTTTTATGAATGCTCATAGTATCATTTAACATAATTAAATGACAACTGTAAACTGAAATGAAAAAAACAACCTGGACAACAATGAGAAAACAGCCAATGAAAGATGAAAAACAGCAGAAAAGAGACACAAACGCAGAAGTTGTTAACGGAGTTCACCCCCTTCACTGGGCTACGTATCCGGGTCCCTCTCCAATGGGTACCGATCCAATTAATGGTTTCAAAATGGTACAAAGATGTTCCTGGAAGCTCTGAACATCAATTTCGGCAACAGAATAGAATGCTATGTAAAGCCCTCAAGACTCCTCTCTCCTGGCAATTACAATTCAGCCTTCAAAAGGAAAAGAAAACTAAATCATGACAGAGTGAAATCGGCTTTACATACGAACAACAATCTGGAAAATGCACAGCTATAACCTTCTCTCCTTGCAATTAGGTCGCTGTATACAGTGTTCAAGACATCTTCTTTTACAAGTTACAAACTGGCAAAGAAATAGAACACCAATTATAACTGAGAAGGGTCGACTTCAACAGGACCGGCATCTGCAACAAGAAATTATAGCCATCTCCCCCCACGCACTGTTGAAACATGTGATATATATAGTTGTAGTTTGAACTATAATCCCGATTTTGATGCCCCATTCTACCTGCGCGATTTTATTGAGCAAAAGAATGATGCCCTGTTCTACAAATGTGGCTGAACCTCCTGGAACATGGCTGTAACAGTATTCAGTTGGCCGAATGTGCACGGATTCAATTTGTTTTATCATTACATATGTCAAAACTGAACCCATATCCCACCAAATCACTGTGCATCCGTTATCTTATCACTATAACAGGCTATTTATACTCCAAACGTGGAAATGGATCAAATACTATGAGCTAGACGTTACTCTGGCAAATGTTATCCAATTCAAATGGAACAACTAATGTTTAACCGCGCACCCATCTTACAAGTGTTAAGAAAATGTCACCATGCCTTGCAATATTGGTTGGTAGTTTTAGTTGTTCGCAAAATATGTCATAGTATAGTGTATGGTTTAGTTTTGAGGTCCTTTTATCTCTATTTTGTTTTTAACCATATATCAAGACCTTTGTAGATGTTGTTAAATCTTGGTTCTTACCCAATCATTACATTGCCACTTCATTGCCATTGTACCATTTTTCTGCTTTGGATCAGTGTAAATTTCATGACGAATGACCCCCTGGATTATGTCTGGTGTGAATCTTGACTCTGTGGCTTAGTGCATAGGAGTGAATGAATGTAAGATTCGAGCACATAATAGAGAAGACAAAGAGGTTGGTGGACGTAGCCCCGCACTTGGGTGAACAATGTACATCTTATGTCTTATGTTTTTATTTGTGCAATGATTATCTCTGTTATATTTGCTTAAGTACTCAGATCAGATATGTAATGGATATGTATATGTTGTTTTGTTTCTTTGCTTATGATAGAATGATAGATTTGATCCCAGTGCTAAGTGTTAAGTGTTTTAGGTACATAATATTTGTTGTACAACACTAGATCTATCTTATATATGTTATGTGGTGTTCATAAGGTGAATAAACTAGTGTATGTCACTTCCTAAGCGTTAACAGAATACCATGTGAAGTGTTATTATCATGGATCTGTGTCCTAGCTTGGTTACAGACACCTGCATCCCATAACCCCCCCTGCTTCTACCTCGGGTGAGAATTTGCTTGCCTTGCAGGTGTTGCCAAAAGGGTCGGTAGTCGGGGTTTTGTTGGTGCGTTGTTAAGCGTTGAACCCTAGGTCTGCCCCTGTGCAACCAAATGGTTCTTTTGTCTGGATTACTATGGATCTACTATTGATCCACCTAATTACAGGCTTGAGTGTGAAGGGACCTGACCCTCAACAGTTTTATCCAAGGAAGGATTTGGAACGTTCCTTGGCACAGCGTATCAAGGAATCTTATGAAGAAGTAGAGAAAGGAAAGTTAGGTTACAAGGTAGCCTCTATACAAGATGGCCCAGTGTGCCTCACTTTACAACTTATAGCTGGAAATCTCATAAGGAAGAACCGTCCCACACAGGTCCCCAGGTTCATGGTGGACCTTGCAGGAAAATGTGTGGAGGGCATGCAGATGAATTGGGTGAACTACCTCGTCAATGAGCTGGAGAAAAATTTCCGTGAAGCCCAAGATTTTGGATATGAATTCCATTACAGTTGGCTGATCATTTTGATTGCATTTATCACTTGTAAAATGCCTGAAGAAGCCAAATTCCCAGAGATCAAACCCTCGGAGTCGTTGGTCGCTCGGTTTTCCACCTTTTGGTACACCAATGACATGACGAAGCAGTGGTAGTCCAACGTTGTGTTTCATGCATACTATTAGCAATTAAAGGTTGCCATTGAATCATTTCCACGCATGACACCACACACTCTGCACCAGTACAAACCAATAGCCAAGTTCCACGCAAATCCACATTTCATCTACATAAATGCATGCTGAGATGAGAACCAAGAAGAGTTACAATTGTACTATAAGCTAACAGTTGAAGACATGGAGAAGATTACAAAGGAGTGGTCAGAATAATTTCTTGTACTTGTTGTTGATGCATAACTCTCTGACACTAACACCATAGGAAGCCCCATAGTCACCCGAGTCGAGCATGTCGGACAATCCAGTGGGATGAAGAAGAATAAAAAGCCGGACAAATTATAGGATATAGAGACTAATGAAGAGGACAAATCTTTTGAAGATAATGGTTCTGGCTCGCTCGAAGGAGGAGGAGGATATGAAGCAAAAGGACAGGGAGGAGGGAACAAATCAGAAGAGCAAGGAGGAGGCGAAGCTACACCGCTGGAAGACCCCTCTACTGGAACAGTCACACCACAGAAGAGGAAGGTTTCTCCGAAGAAACCTTTAGCAAGGAAGAAGATGCATGCTAATAAGCCCCAGTTAGAGGCCACATTCACTGAGGACGATATCAGTTTGGTCCACGAAGCTATGGAGGATGCTTCAGAGGAAATATTGCAAAGATATGGAGAGAAGCAGGAGGAGCTATATGGAAGTATCGAGAGGGAACTGAAGGAAGTACACCAAGTAGTTCGTTTGGCCCACGCAGTACCCACTACACCTTCCTCATCGCAGAATGCACAATTGGGGGATGAATCAGCCCAATTGAGAAGACTGGTGGATGTAATAGAAGATCGAATTTAGAGAGTCCAGGAAGAGAAGGAGAAGGCTACAGAAGCCTTGACGCAGGATAAATAGAAATTCCTCACGTAATTAAGAGTAGCGCAGGACAGGGTTGTAGCACAAGAAAGTGAGAAAGCAGAGCTTCAAGCAAAGCTCCAGGAGGAAAAGGCCTAGCTACAGAGAGAAAAGGAGTAGTTGCTTGAAGAACGGGCCATAGTCAAAGAAGTAGTGAGTAAAGCATGTCACTTTGTGCCAAGCTTAGAATGGGAGGAGCAAGAGTCGATCGAGGCTAGGGTAGTGAAGCTCACTTAGACCCTCCAGCAGCTTCAAACCAGGATAATAGACTTGGAGGCCGAAACAGTACCGATCACCCCACAAGAGTTGCGTGACCAGAGGGAGGAGACCACTAATAACACACTCATAAGGATAAGAACCCTCGCCTTAGAATGAAAACATCTAAGTGATAGAAGCGCACAGACATATGAACACCTTGCCAAGGATCTGGAGTTAAGGAAGTTAGAAGTGCAGTTACAGGAGGTGCAGCAGCAGGAAATTTTTGTGCAGGCACAGATGAAGTTGCTCGCTGTGGTAGAAAGAATGAAGATATCCCAGGAGTAACGTGCAGTAAAGCAATAGATCACTTTCATCCAGGGTAGGGTAATGGAAGTCACACAGAAGCTCCAACCTGTGTAGGATGAAGCCTGCAAGGTGTTCGAAAAGATTGATGGACAGGACTCGAAATTGGACCAAGTAGTTGCATCAGTAGAACAGTGCCTCGAAGGGCCTATTACAGAGAAGATGATCCAATAGATCGTTGAGCATGAGGCTCAGGTGAAGCAGCAAGTCGAGGCAAATCGAGTTAATCTCTAGGCCTTCAAAGCATCATTGTCCGGACCTGAGTGACTCGAGACGAGTCATAGGTGAGTGTTGGGGGCATGTTGGTCCTCGACCAAGTTTTGAGGAAACCTTGGTCAGATTTGGACCACTTTTGGACTTCGACATAGTGGTCAAGGAAGGAGCGCCCAGGCGGAGCTGAGATTGTGGATCTCACTTATTTTGCAGGCTTTGTAAGGGGTTATTTTGGGTTTTTGTAATGGGTTGTGGGATGTTGTCCCATGGAGTTTTCCCATGTTTGGCCCTATTGTAAGGGTTTGTAAAATTATAAATAAAAGAAGAATGTATGGTAGAAGTAGTGTTGTTTTTTAGTAGTCTTTTGAGCTAAGTGCAATAAGTTGAAAGGATTTGTGCAAGGGAATGTAAGTGTGTTAAGGCTTTGTGCTTGATAGAGGGTTGGCTCTGTGCCTTGACCTATTTTTGGGAAGGAGGATCTGGTGCTCAGTGCGCAGATATCCTATCTGGTGTGAATCTTGACTCTGTGTCTTAGTGCACAAGAGTGAATGAATGTAAGATTCGAGCACATAATAAAGAAGGCGAAGAGGTTGGTGGACGTAGCCCCACACTGGGGTGAAGCACGTACATATTGTGTCTTATGGTTTTCTTTTTGCAATGATTATCTCTATTATATTTTCTTAAGTACTCATATTATATATGTAATGGACATGTATATGTTGTTTTATTGCTTTGCTTATGATAGAATGCTAGATTTGATCCTAGTGCTAAGTGATAAGTGTTTTAGGTACATAATCTTTGTCGTATTGAGATAGATTTATCTTAGATATGTTCTATGGTGTTCATAAGGTGAATAAACTAGTGTATGTCACTTCCTAAGCATTAACAGAATACCTTGTGAAGTGTTATTATCACAGATCTGTGTCCCAGCTTGGTTACAAACACTTGTGTCATGTAACCCCCCCTGCTTCTACCTCGGGTGAGACTTATCCTGCCTTGCAGGTGTTGTTTAAAAGCTCAGTAGTCGAGGTTTTTCTGGTGCGTTGTTAATCGTTGAACCCTGTATCTTCCCCTTTGCCAGAAATGACCACAACAGTGACCAGAAAACCAAGATGTTGAGAACAAGACTACTCTTATAATCATGCAATCCAAGGGATAAAAGGGAGACAAATATGGATCAAAAAAAAAAAAATCCATTCATATTTAGGGCCTTACTAACCTCCTATAGTCCACAAAACGTTTCGAGACCAAACTCCCCAAAAAATACCCCCAAACTAGTTGAAACATGGCTCCAAAAAGGCTGAAAAACAAGCAAAAAAGTCACTTTTTGCATGCATATGCAGGTCACCCCACTACGAATCATAGATATAAGCTTATATATACGGTTTTTATCATTGTAGGAAGTGCGTATGAAGTTTATACATAGTTTTTCTTTCCACAAAGCATAGATATCCACGATTTGGCCTTGCACGAAGCGCATATATGACCAACACTTACGTGTTTTTTTGCAGTAAATCCGCACTTCACCCCTATATAAGGATAGTGTATGTATGTGGTTTATGTGAAAGAAAAGAGAGTATACAATTAGAAAATCTTGGTAAAATGGTTATATATCCCAGAACTCAAAATGTAGCAGAGAGACGAAAAGTAAGCCAAAAACACTGGGAAACCAAGAGAAAGAACATTTAGAAAGATTTGAGAGTTTTTCATGGACTTAACACAGCAATAAAAAGAAAAATCAAACCGAGAAATCTCATATTGTACTAAATAACCAAACCATACCCTCCCAAAACCAAGAGAAAGACTCAAAATTCAAGTTTCTTACATATATTTGTGACTGTGTACATTAGAACTAGCGGACATCTATGGGTCATACAAGGGTGAATCGTGGATACCCATGACTCATAAAGGGACAAAGCGCGGATGGATCAGTAAAAATTGGAAAAGAAAATTCCAATCCAGAAGGAGGCTTCCAGAAACTTAGAAAAAGTTTCTAGATGGCAAATTCTTTGAAAGGACAGCCCAAAAATCAGGAAAATTTACAGAAACCAACGACAAAACAAGACACCCTAAGACTGACCTAAACTAGGAGAAACGATCCCCAGTATGGTCTCCAATTCTATTACAGGATTTTTCCCCTGTGAACTTGGGTCATGTCACATCAGAGCAAGACCATATGTAAAACACAGAACCTACCCTCACACACAACAATGCTATGAGAAAATAACTACTTTTAGGGGAGAGAGAGAGAGAGAGAGAGAGAGGCCTCACACAATGTATCATATGTTTGATGTTGATCCTCACTTTCCACCTTTGATTTTTCTCTTGATCTCTACTAGTACCAACCTGCAAAAGGAGACCAAGTATGTGCTGCAACAAGGTAGTTATGAATTCAAAACATACACATAATGTGCAAAAATTCAAGTATATGAAGTAAACTAACATATATCAACAGATTAGTCCCCGAGGTGTAGGACAGTCGGTGACGGAGTGTGTTTTTAAGCCACTCCATGATGTTAAAGTCACCGATTCGAAACCTGCGGGGACAAAAAATCCAACCATGTTAAGGGTTGGTGTGGCCCAGGCCGGGTGCGATCCCCGGGTGATTTTGACGGCTTAGATGCCCCTGAGTCGCGGTTTCTCAAGCCACAGGTTAATCGCAGGTCCTGCACAAATTAACAAACAAAAAAAAAACATATATCAACAGATTGACTCAATTTACACATGTATGGAGGGAAAGTGAATTCTTTTATTGAAATGGTATAAGTAGGTAGTTACAAACTTACCCTAATCGTTGGCATTACCTCGAAGCCAACCGCTCAGATTCCTCCACTAGACCTTCAAGCATCAACTCAACAAGATGGACCTTCTTCGGATGACCTGAAAGGGATAGGAACACACCCTATGGTCATATAAGAGAGAAGAAGGAATATTGGAAATCAAGTTCCAGATCAAGGGGATGCTACACAGAGGATCAAGGAAAATAGGGAAGCTTGCAAATTCGTTAGCATAATCTTGCACCTAGGTTTCCCCCTACATCCATTCCCTCAAACGTGGCTTTATGCCATCCTCAAGGGGTTGAGATGGTTGTATTCAGTTTTTTACAGGCCCAAAGGAGTTTGGTAATGAGCCGAACCGAAAAACCCACCTGAAAATGTGGAATATTTTATTTTTTCATATTTTTTTAGGGCATCTGAGAGTTGCAAACTAGCAAGGCATGAACATCCATGGTTTGAAAATGGGTGACCCGTAGATGGAAAAAAAATGTTTTTTAGATGATTTTGATGAAGGAGGATGGGATTTAAGTTTTCAATCTAGGGAAAAGGGCTAAGACATCTCACAAATTCAATTGATGTGGCAATTTGTGGTATAACACTTACTCTTTCTTCAAAGTTTGGGGAATATTTTTGTGATCTTGTCTGAGAGGATTTGATCCATAATAGGTTCAGCTTTTCAGAATCCTAGTAATGTCCCTCCATAAGGAAGGGTTCCATGGGTAAATTAGTTCATATCATTTGGTTGTATACTCTCATAACTGCCACCAGCTAAGGTAGGTCAAGGTCCTATTAATCCCATGTTATCCTTAATATGCTTGTCTCTGATTCAGATTCTTTTGGTCGTACACAATCATAATTGTCCTAAGCCAAGGAGGTAATTTTTTTGTTATTAAGCCTTCTTGTATAATCATAATCTATTATGTTAACCTCGCTCAAAACATAAAGCTATGGTAGGATTCATCATTATTAAAATCTTATGATAAAAAAATGTAAGAACATAAATTTTATAAAAATTTGTTGGTATAAAAATTTCAAGTATATGAAGTGTCTTGAAGACAAGCGTACAATTTTAACTTTAGTCGTTTTTCCTCCTGATGTTTTGATTATTTTAGATTAATACTCAAAGGACACATGCCAATGATATGTTGGAAACTATGTTAAAGTCAATGTCAATGATCATTTTGTTTATATTTCTAGTATTGGGTGATGGATTCTTTTATAATGACTATTTCATTTTATGTCTGTGTAGTGCCATTTTTAAAAGATCATCAAAAAAGTATGGAAGAGAGTTTGAGGATGTCGCAAGAACTCGTATAAACAAATATGATAATGTTGGATTAAGAAAGTTGGCAATTGCATGCCATGAGCTTGATGAAGAGGAGTACAATGTCTACAATGAAGAATTTATGGAGGCTATATATATTGTAAGTGCAGACTAGGATGCAAAAGTGGATGTAGCCATAGACAAAATTGAAAGGGAATTGGTTCTTGTTGGTGCAACTGTTGTCAAGGAAAAAGTATAGAAGGGGGTGGATCACAATATAAAAAATGTATTGTTTTTTTTGTGGCACAATTGTTGTTGCCATGACTTGATGATTCATGAAAAGGACATTGCATTGTTGTATTATTTTGTATGAAGTGGATTTTTTTAGTTCATATGTTCATAGGAACTAAAGTGATTTCTTTGATAACTTGTAGCTTCCTTAGTGCATTGATAAGATAACATAGTTTTGAGGAAAAGGTATGGAATACCTTACTCAATCATTTTCAGATCTTTCCTGGCTAGGCCAAGATAGTTGGGAATGTCACTCGGGGTTTATAGCCTCAAACTTTCACTCAATCCACAAGTATCAATTACAAAGGATCAAGGCTGATTTTATGATTTATATTTGTAACAATNGCCAGGAAAGATCTGAAAATGATCTTTCCTGGCTAGGCCAAGATAGTTGGGAATGTCACTCGGGGTTTATAGCCTCAAACTTTCACTCAATCCACAAGTATCAATTACAAAGGATCAAGGCTGATTTTATGATTTATATTTGTAACAATGTAAAAATAAAAATTTAAACAAAGCTAGGTGAATGTATACAGATTTTACATTGAAGTAAACATGGAGACAAAAGCGAAAGGAAGAACCAAGTCTTGAAAACACATGTATGATACAGAACAATAATCTGCTTTTATTTCATTCTGACATACAAAACTGTATTTCTCTTTTACAAACCCACTATGAGGGTATGGACCAAAGTCAGATTTAGAATTCTTTGATGGGAACCATACAAAAAGACCCTGACAGTGAAATAAAACTGAAACTAATGATATGGATTAGCTTGCCACAAAATGTTGCCACTTGACTCTGCAAGATATTCTTTATCAGCTATGAAAAATAATTCATAAACAAACAAGAATACATAGACTATCAAGGATAAATCAAACACCTTTAAAAAAAGTTGTTGAAATGTATGATTCAGTTTTGAATCATGTTGCCTTCAATAAGACCCTGTTGTCATCAAGAGGATTAGGCATTCAAGTAAACTCAGAAATGAATGAAAACTGAAGTTATCTCACTAACTAGAGAGAAAACCTTAGTGTTGCAGTTCCCCTTCTATTCTCCCCTTGTCTCTTCCTCTCATTAAACCTTTATTATTTCTCAATAAGTTGAGGTAGTTCAACTACTTTCTTTAGTTAAGTAAAATTAACTTAAATAATTATTTTGGGAAGAAATAATTAATAACAATATATAAATAAGGGTCTAATTAATAATAATTAAATAGGTGGTAACCCTTGTTACTCCCATCATTCTCTTTGCCAATCATCAAATATAAAATATAAAATTAATCATTTGGATCATATAACACCCGTGTAGCTCCCATGGATATCATTTAAGTCGAATATTTAAATATCAGCAAAATTTAAGACCATATCCCAAAAAAATAATTTATCCATCTTATCCACAAAAAATATCCAAAATAAAGTGTGTTGTCCAAAATATGTTGAAAATCATTAAACGTTGTCTTCATCACTGAATATCATAAAAAAAAACAATTAAAATCCATGTTTGTTGTGTGAGGCATATTTTCTCTTCTCACAGTTGTCTCCTCTTGACTTTTTTGGGGTAGCCCTTGGTTGATTAGACCCTTGGGGCTATATTGTGCTAATCACATGGGAGTAGTGATATTTTAGGTGGATACGTGAAGACACATATTTAAAAGACTCTATGGATGGACTGGAGGGGGGATTTGTTTCTTTTCCATTATTTAGCACAGGTTGCGGGACGTCATTTTTCAGTCTCTTGTTGGCATGTGAAGACTGCACTGGTGAAACAACATGGGAAATTTTTGAATTAGGATTAATTGGAGGTGGTGGTGGAGGTAATGGAAATGTGACAGTGGGCCAACCATAGTGGTGAGAAGCAGGCTGATTGAAAATTTCTTTCCAACCGTCGTTTGTAGGAGATTTGGGTTGCATCAACACATGTGGGGGAACAGGAATGCCGGGAAAATTCTAAGGCTATTGAAAAGGGGGAATTTGAGGTCAAGGATGCAATATCCCATGGAAAACCAAATTAAATAACCCACCTTGAAACAGTTGGTTCAACTCTTGTGGATCAGCATCAAAGTGAATAGAAAATTGAGGCCTCATATGGCCTCGATGCCAGTTGCCCCTGCCTCTGTTATTTTGGTCATTACTGCCCCTGCTGAAAAAACTCATCTTGTAACAATAATTGGTCAGTCATGAAGTTCTTAATAACCCATACATGAAACTCCACTTAAATAAATCAAGATTTTCTTCTATAATTTACTACAAGACACATGCAATCCATCCTTGAAACTTCCATTTATTAATTGCCACACGAACATGGAATTGATAGGGTCATTGGGAGTATGGAGGGCTTGTATTTAGTGTAAAGTGATATGATGGACAGGTAAATATTTACGAATATTGTTCGATCAATCAACAAAAATGATCAACTGTGTATCTAAACATATCCCAAAATACCAATCATCAATTACTACCACCTCAAATTTTCTTCATTTCTATACAGACCTTTCTTAAAAATGAATATCACATAACAGGGAGTGAACAAGTGAAATTGGGATAATGAGGGGAATGTATTTTGTGGAAAATGGTATAATGGAATGGATTCCCACGGATATTGTTCTAATATATCAAACAATGTCATCCTCGTCATCAATTAACAATCAAAACCTTTTATTGTTTCAAAATTGAAATTCAACACTTTGTTTCCCCAAAAAAAAACTCAGAACTGGTGTTTCTCTTCAAGGCTGCTCATTTGCCTTAGAAATTTCATTGCACATTAATCAATTCATATTTTATTTCCCAAGAAATAGTTAACGATAATAAAACAGCTTGTGCACAACAGAGTTGAGGATGCACAACATTAAAATAATCACAACCAATAGTCGAGGAGTGGACAGGTTGTGGCTCACAATAACAACACCAGTACTGTTTAAATCACTACAAGGTCCCATGAAGTGTCCATAAAAGCGATCCCATTGTATAACAATAGTTCAACTGAAACCTTAAATAACCATGCTTCCAATTTCCCTTTAAATTTGGTTTGTAAGACTCATTTAGTGTGTATATAACTTATACACAGAGGTTCTCCTTGTATAAGTAATTAAAACACAACAAGTCGTATCTTTAACAATAGTTTTGCAACATTGCCATTGACCCAAAATATTTCCTTGTGACAGATTGTATTACCAAACAAATGAGTGGGCTTAACATTCTTTCCATCTTCGCATAGAAAATAATCAACTAAACCCATGACCAAAAAGAGCACGAACAGTGCCTTTACTAAATTTTGGGTTGGCCACCTTCCACCCTATTTTACAAATATAGGGTTCGATACGCATCTATCAACAGTGGCGTAGTGAAGGAGGATGCACTGACCAAGTTGAGGGTTTAGCCAAAAGGATAATGAAAATCTTAATACCACCATAGAATTACACATTTATATTTACAGAGTTGATACAAGTGCATAGGCACGATAGCCACGAGAGCCACACAATTAAATAACAGACAGAGTTTCCAAATAACCCACAGGTAACAAACAATGATAACGTTCTTGCAGGACAAAGAGGAATCTCAAATTAAAACCAGAGGCAAGGCAGGCCTGGGAATTTCCGAAACGATACCCCTTTCCACAGGTAAATCATGAACAAATATATACAGTAAGAGACACCCACATAGCTTTTAAATGTGAATATTTCAAATACAAATGCCACCAAGACCAAAACTTCACCAAAAATCCATACATAGTCAACATTTATACATATCATAGCTTTGGAAATACACCAACCACAAGCAAACAAGAGTCGATTGTTGACTTAGTTAAAGAGCAGAGCGAAATGAACAAGCCTCATACCTGAGTGTAAATATGCTAAGGAGAAACGAACAAGCATGGATACCTCTTCCACGACCGAGCAAAGTGGAGCAGTTGTTAGAAACCAAATATCAATATAGCGTAGAAAAACATCAGAATAAGTACTCAATGCCTTGAAAAAGAGAGAAATTCAGATAATAAGCCTCTTCGAGGGGGCAACCTCCTTATGCCCACATAAATGTCCAAATACAATATGATTCCAAATGAAAATGTCTCCTTGGTATACATAGGAGACTAGGAGGTATAATTACAACTAATGGACTAATGTTGACATAAATAAAATAACATTACTAATGTAATATACCCCAATTAAGGGGCAATTAGCCACTATTTAGGGCTTAACATGCCCCTCCCCTTGAGACAAGTGTTGTCTGCAATGCTTGAGTAACTTTGGATGCTTCTGTATAAGAGACTCATCTTCCCAAGTGGAATCTTTAGCCGATAGTTTCCTCCATTTAATGAGATACTCTGGAATGGATCTATTCCTCAGCTGGAAAATTCTTGTGTCAGTGATGGCTTCAGGCTCCAATATGATTTTTCCTTCCTCGTCAAGTTCTGG